>CM061921.1:369000774-369125777 GCA_031002005.1 Vandiemenella viatica
CATTTCAGACAAAAAGAAGTATATATTCCATAAATTTAAATATAGTAAGCAGTGAGCAAGTAAATGATACAAAAGCAGTTAACATCGTGGGGTTCAAGCTGACTGATTCCTGAATTGGGAAAATCAGGTGAATCGGTGCTGTAAGAAGCTCACTCAGAGAATTCTACACTAGGGAAATTCTGATCACTTGCTAAACATTTAAGATGTTTTGGGAGTTTATTGAAGATATACATTAATGTGTATACATACTCGGACACCAATGTTAAAATACCTAACTTCTTGATCAGTTCTCCACTTGAAGTTCTACTGCTAACCTCACACACAATACTTATCACCCGCTTTTTGGCTCTGAACATTATTTGTATGAGTAGAATTACCACAGAATATTATTCCTTACGTCATTAAGGAGTGAAAATAAGCAAAATAAACTAGTTTCCTCATACAGAGATCACCTATTGCTGAAATTGTACAAATTGCAAATGTGGTTGCACCCAATAGCTTCAGTAAGTGAGAGATTATGATCAGTATGCAAATCTAGAAATATCACACCCTACTTATGGAACGGACTGGCCAGCAAATTTTATGTCTATGGCTGGTGCTAATCTGTGTGATGTATTTATCTGCCTATATTGAGTTTTATCAAAGCTTAAAGACAAGCTATTAGCTGAAAACCACTTATTAATAAAGTCGAAGTCATAATTTGAAATATGTTCTGTAGATAATTCTGGTGTATTTTTAACTCCCATGCTTCTGTCATCTGACAATTGGACAAATTTTGAGTTTTTAGATATACCACAAGATAGATCACTTATATATATTAAAAACAATAGTGTCCCCCATTTAGAACGCTGAGGTACTCCACTCAGAAATCACTGGACCACATAAGGTTTTAGTAACACTTTTCGTTTTCTATTAATGAGGTAAGAACTAAGCTATTAATTTACAATGCCAGCTGTACCATTATGTTTTAATTTTTGTATCAGAATTTCATGATCAACACTGTTAAATGCCTTAGACAAATCACAGAATATTCTTACAGTCATTAATTTTTATTATCAGTGAATGCAAATATAGCTTGTTCTGTTGAATGGACCTTTTGGAAAAAAAAAAAAAAAAAAACATGTGATTTAGTTAGAATATAATTATTTTTAAAGTGTTGGTAAACTCTATTGTACATTGCATTCTCAAAAACTTAACAGAAGGCTTTTAGTAATGAAATGGGACCGTATTTAGGTACAACTGACTTATTCCCCTTTATATAGAGTGGTTTAACTATAGCACACCTAAGACTTTCTCGAAATGTACCCTCAAGTAAAGATATATTTAACAAATAACTCAGTATGTTACTTAATTCTGTGCAGCACAGTTTAATTAATTTCCTAGAAATCCCGTCATAACCATTTATGTATTTGCTCTTAAGAGGCATGATAACTTTCCTTATTTCTTCTGGAGCAGCTAAATTTAAATACATAGCTTCAAATTTTTCTTGGAAGCCAGTATTGACGAAATCTATATTATGTGCCACTAAGCGATTGGCAGTCAATTTATAAGCAACAGGTTAAAATGTTTATTAAATATATTAGCAACTGAAAAATTAGATTCTACTTATATTTCTTTGATATGTATGTCATTAATGGCCTGATTATTTTTCCCTATTTTCTTTCTTACAATGTCCAAAACTGTCTTTATTTTCAGAATCATGAATTTTATGTTTGTAGTACATGTTTTTAGATTCTTTAATAACCTTTTTCGGTATTTTATAGTAACGCTCATAATGATTTTTAATATTAACATTGTGTCTATTCCTAGATGCAATATATAACTTCCTTTTACAAATGCATGATGTTCAAATGTCCACAATTATCCATGGATTTTGTTCTTTTTGAGAAGCATGACACCTTTTCATGCGGAAGCAAACTTTCAAAGAAATTTAATACAATGCTACTAAAAATGTACTGTTTATTTATAACTTGTGTACTGTAAACATGCTCCCAATTTATGATATTAGGGCACTTTCTAAAACAGTTAACTGATTCACCATTTATTACTCGCTGAATTTTAAAAGCATTATTCTTGTAGCTAGTTCCTATTAAAGTGTTGATAGTTAATAACTGGGTCTCATGATCCAAAAATCAATTAAGTTAATTAAGGTTAAATAAGCTTTTTCAAACATTGAGATTGGTCAATAACGAGAGAGAAAAATTCAAGTATAAGCTTAAAGATTATCTTTGTATTAAAGCCTTTTACTCAATTAAAAAATATTTAAATGTAGTAAAAGAATGACATAAATCAAAAATCATTTGAATTAACAATGTGTGACTGTGTATGATGTTTTACACCATAAATGTTTATGACGTCTTGCAAGTTTAAAGAAAAGTAAATCTATAGCACTTACATAGGCTAAGTTAGTGATTGTCATAAATTAAACATGTACAATTAGAAATAAATAGTATTATAATGTAACATAAAATTTCAAAAAGAGAGAAATCTCCAATCTGGGGAGGACTAATTTTTTAATTATGATTTTAAAACAGTTCATTGATTTTATTTTAATGATTTTCAGATTAATAATCATGAGAAGATATCTTTGCATTTTATAATTAGCAAAGTTTGAGATTTCACAATTTATCATTTATTCAGAAATACATATTAATGAAATAACATTGACATTCATGGTTAAAGATTCTTGCAATGAGCATATATCATTTTAATTGGTGGTCGCCAACTTAGCTAGCATTTTAAAAGTTCACCTTGATAAGAGTAACTGAGAAACTCGTATAATCAATAGATCTCCCTAACATGGCGTTTCAGGTCTGATTAATAACTGAAGTGCAATACAACGTAGTGTTTGTATACGGTATTTACCATTGTTCGTTGTCAAACAAACACCACAGCCATTCCAGCTCACTTGCAGCCTTCAGTTATACAAGTAAGACCACCCGTAATGATGGCTTTACCATTAAATCTCCGGTCAACATACACTTTAACATAACAGCAACGTATGTGGTGGCTAGCATGTCTCTCCCGTTTTCCACATGCCCTTGCGAGAAATTCGCTCCGCGCTCAGATCCAGGCTGCACCTAAGTCCCAAACGAGACATTCCCGACCTGAAAAGAATCTGATGCTCCCTTCCCTTCCCTTAAGAGGACACCCACAGCTCCAATGTCATTGGAAAGCAAAGAACAGAAAGAAAAGAAAAAAACTTACAGGCTTCTTCCAACACGTCTGGCAGCTCACTTGTTTGAAAACTATCCTTTATATATCAGCGTTTCGGAGTAACCAATCATTCCATCTCACACGCACGCATTACCTCCCTGTCTTTAAAATCATGCCAGGACACGCCTGCCTCAAATCGGCTATCGCCTGGCCGCCACATAAACTCCGCTGGGCTAAATATTCCGTTAAAAGCTTTGTGTCAGGTCTCTTTGGTTAAGTCTGGTCATTTACCTATGCTGGCCTCTTTCACTGTTCCAAGTATTCGCACGTGCTCACATAACACATACAATATACTCTTTCATGGCCTCTGTAGCTACAAAATAATTATTTCCTTCCTTTAAAATATTATAAACCATTGATTAAAGTCCAGATTGCGTAATAAGTCAAGATTATGTAACGATTCAACTTTTTGATCATTACAGTATATAATAATAAACATAAGGTGTTATTTTGTTAGTAAAAATGGTATATGGTATTATAGAACCCAATCTACAGTTGAATTGTCGTAAGTCATAATACAAATTCTACATCTACATCTCTACCCTGGAATACACGAAATTGTGGGTGGCAGAGCGTACTTAGCACCAAACTAACTATGTGCATTTCGTTCCGCAATAGCACAAGAATAAATATAAGCATCAGTACGGCACCTAATTTCTGTAATCTTGTATCTTCTGTCATTGTCATCCAAATAGATTGGTGGACAAAGTATTTAATCGCACTCATAAATAAATGGAGTTGTTCACATGTTGCCCAGTAAAGTCAAACGAAACTTACATCATCTGTTCCAGACAGTCCCAGCCCTGTCTACATAAAAATTTTGTGGCGCTTTCATAAGGACTGTGGCAAGCAGCGAGTGGCTTTTCTCTGGACTTTCACAATACTGTCAATCAATACAGATCCCAAACGGCACAACAGTAGCCTAACTGTGGACGCACTAGAGTTTTGTACCTCCTGTCTATGTGCGTTACAAGTAATCAAAAATCAACCCATGGATCGCAGCCTAAAATTAGCTCTAACTACGAATTTATGTGCTGATCCCATTTCTTGTTGCTTTGCACTCTTGCTTAAGGTAATCAACCAAAAATTAACCTACCTGTTTAGTTTATATCCCTGAACATACAGATTCGTTTTGTTCATTATGTACATTACCCTGCACTTTTTACTATTCAGTGAAAGATGCCATTAATCGCATCATGCCAGAATAACGTCCAGATCACCCTGAATTTTTAAGCAATCGGTCGAATTACTTACTTCCCTATAGACTGCAACATCAGCGAACAATCTCAATTTACTATTAACGTTGTCTCCAAGATAATTTATAAAAATTGAGTAGCACAGGGTCGAGCCATTTCTGAAAATCCAAAAATATTGCACCAACTTGCGATCCTACTTCAGGAGGTTTCATTAAGTCATGTGAATGTAGGTCTAGCTGAGATTCACGCAATCTTTTCTTTCGAAATTCGTGTTGTTTCGGTGCAAACAATTCGTTTTCGTATACAAACTTCGTAATGTACAAGGATATACCATGTTACAGAACTCTACTACAAAACAGGTGTTAGAGGTATCGATTTGGAGTTACTACGATCTCTTCACTCTCGTTTCTTGAAGATTGGGGTTACTTGCTTATTTTTCCAACCGAATGGTACTTTTTTCGGTTCTAAGGATTTGCAGTATATATCAGCCAGAAATTTCAGTCGCGTACTGTGAAATTACTCTTATTGGGATACTATAAGGACCAAGGGCTCCAATTGCTTTACAATACCTGCAGTATACATGCTTAATGAATCCATCTATTAATCCACACGTCATGTAAAAGTGGTACGTTATCAATATCTTCATCTGTGAATGACTTTATGAAATACCTTAGCCTTGCAACAGCTATAGTTAAACACACATCCGCCATTTATTAGAGCTGACATACTAGTGTCCCCATAACTGATTTTTTTACATAATGCCAAAAATTTCTTTGGATTGTCCGTGAGGCTTCTAGAAAGTGAATTACAAGGGAACTCAATCAAAGCCTCAAGGATCGCATTTTTAACATGCCCTCTTCACTCAACTAAATTTTCCATATCGCTAAGGTTCCCTGTTCTTTTGAAACATTCCTGTATCTTCCTTTGCTTTTCGAATAATGTTTTAATTTCTCGGGTATACCACGGTGATTATTTTCATCTGTAAATGTCCGTTGTGGTAGATGTTTGTACATTCCTTCCCTGACTATACAAATAAATCGATACCACATCACTTCAACGGTTTCAGGTAAGTATCCCTCAAATACGTTCTAAAACATTTTTTGAAGCCTTTTCGAATTTGTAAACAATCCTTTCTTTTTTCCTGTTACGCACAGTTATTTATTTTACAGTTGTGGTTATCACTTTATGGTCGCTAATTCCTGCGGCCATAGAAATGTCTATGAATAAGTCTGGCCTATTTGTAACGTTAAGATCTAAAAGATTTTCTTAACCGTCACGACAAGGCGTTAGTTCAGTAACCAGCTGTTCACGATGACGATCTGAGAACAGGTCTAGAATGAGTTCACAAGCCGTTTTATCCCTGCCACCAATAATGTGAACATATTTACTCCAATCGATCTAAGGTAAGTTTAAGTAATCTCCTAGTCTAATTGCGTGATCCAGAAATCATTTTGCTATACTATTTACATTATTTCTTAACGCCTTGGAAACAGGTACGTCGGCATTTGGTAAATGGTAGAAGGTACTTATCACAAATTTTGTCCTGCTTACTTTAAGTTTTATTGTATAACTCTGTAAATCGTATCGACATCTGTTTGATTATGCAAGAGATTATGACGGCGAAAAATACATCCCCTCCTTGGTAATACAATCTACTGTATGCAATGTATAAAATGAATGAATTGGTAATTTCATTCTTCATGCAATGTAATTCAGATATATGAAATTAGCAAACAATCTTAATAAAGAATAAGAAATTTATCTAAAGAAAGAAATTACCAGTGTTTGTCCTGTGAAGAATATTAAATGAATTGCTTGGTATAAACAATTATTAGAGTTATTTTGTTTCAATGAATTACATAGCTAAGTAAAGAGACGTCCTATGACAAATAGAACATTTAAAATCCCGTTGTAACACGCAAAACATTTTACCAAATAACTTGTTCTAGTAAGCTGCTCTCGAATCTTATTAATTGTTATACTTAAATTTGCCCTTAAAAGGTCGTCAAACTCCCATCCACCTCCGTGTACACATTATGCATATTATTTAAAGCTACTTAACATGGCACATTCAAGTAATATTGTGTTACCGGATATATAAATTAATTCTGAGGACCTATACAAATGAACGGACTACAACTCTAATGGTCCTAGTTATTTTTATTTACGTGCAAGACAAATATGAAACGATTCGGTCTTAAAATAGACACAGTGTTATCTTCGTCCATAGAAAAACCGTTGAAGAGAATTTTGGTTTGTCATGATTGAGTGCAATGATCAACCTCGAACACGCAATCATGTACAGCATGTCGAAACAGATTTGTAGCCTGTGTTATGGCAATTTCACCGAATATACATGTGTCTGATTAGTGAACGTTCTATGAAGCGGAGTAAAACAGCTCCCAAAAATCTGAAGAAAAAGAGAATGAAGTTAAAGAGACTGAGTTGAATTAGCATCAGTGAAGGATAGGTTGAAATCCAAATTGTTCCGTTGTTAGTTGGTAGGAGAAATCACTAATTTTTTTTAGAACAGAAACCAATAATAGGGCATACAACAAAACAAAAGTAAAAAAAAAAAAAAAATAATCAGAGTTACTCTACTAGATCAAAATTTCAGTTGTGTTTCAAACAAGTTTGATGAATTAAGAGTCCCTATTAAAGAAACACTATGATTTTAATGCAGATATTTTATATCTCACAAAGCTCCATCTAAAAAATTAAGAAGCATGTCTCCTCTACCCAACATGAATATAAGGTAGTATCTTATTTCTGTAGAACAGTTATGAGAAAGGGAGATTCAACAATTTATATCAGGAAATAACAATAAAGATTTCCCATGATAGGAATAAAGGATTTCAATGTTCACTTGTAGTGAAATAGAATCATTGGAGAAATTTAATGGAAACTTTTAACTTTTTAAGAAAATTTACTCTAATGCCAAATGGCAACAAATTTACGATTTCTTCTTCCTACTTCCAGTCTAATGTTGATGGTGAAATTAGCGGGTAAATTGCGAATTAATCTAAGAGACATGTGCTGTAAACTCAAAGAGGAATGCATATTACTTAGAGGACGCTTTATACTAATTTAATTGATTCTGAAACAATTTTGGGCAGTTTGAAAATATAAAGGTAGTAACGAAACCAGAATATTTTCATAACATCAAGCTACTGTGGCCATCTTCGGATCAAATATGCCCACACTTTCGATGAATCTAGTGCATGCTTTCCACGCTGACGTAGAATACCTGAATACTAAATGAATTTGTAAAAGTGAAACGTAAAAACAGGTCTAAGACCCATGGTAAAGCCGATGCTGGGTATCATTTGAAAAGACTAAAATGAGGTAACTACGATCAGCTATTCCAGTGGCCCGCAACATTTTTGTACTTGCAGCACACCTTTTTCTACTCGTAGCACACCATAACACGGCACACCACTGTAAAATCAACTAAAATTAACAGCTCTGAGTAAGTAATTAACTTTTAATTTCTTAGAATTCATTACTAACAATTTTTGGCACATAAAACACAGCATCTGGAATAAAATAATTAAAAAAAAAAACAGGACCATTAATTCCTTACTATAGATAAAATTTCGCGGCGCTCTTTTCATCTTATGATGGTATACAAATGTTTCGCGGCACACCGGCTGTGGACCCGTGCTCTGTTCAATAAGTTTCACGATAACTTAAAGTACTAAATAAAACTAATACTATTGTCAGAACAGCAGTGGACCAAGATTAAAACTAATTTCGTTGAATCGTAATTTCCAGAAGAATGATTAACTCAAGAGGTTCTAGTCCTCATTTTCTAGCAATAACGGCAGAGTGAGAAGCTATGCCGAGGCAATAATGCATGTGGGAGGAAAGATTTTTTAGAGGCCCCCCAAGTTCCCTTCAACTCGTACACAGCTTGCTGTGTAATGTAACATACGCCAGCATGTTTGCATGGTTCGGATTCCACGTTAAAATGTAAGTTCCTTATACCTGGTAGGATTACTGGGTTGCCTAGGCCGCTATGACAGGGGCGGATTGCACAGCCGATAAGAGACGTCGTCAACGAGCACACGAATTTACTTTTTACCACAGGGAAGGGAATCTAAAGAAAATGACGCAGATAGGTCTTAGTCAAAGATCGCAACGATAGCATGCGAGAAAAGTGTGAAATTTAGCTGAAGGCAAAAAATAAAGAAATATTCATGTTAGTATTAAGAAGTTAAGCAGTGAGCAACTGAAGATATCGGAAAACTGTGTAAATAACAAGAATAGATGGGTGGTGAAATATGGGGTACAGAATCACGTGAAATGGAGGCCAATTCTAAGCAACGTATAGAAGTAACAATGGCTCGGAATCTAAAAAAAGAAGGGTCGTTATTTTATCCTGAAGTACCAATTTTTTTTTTTTTTTTTTTTTTTTTTTTTTTTTTTTTTTTTTTTTTTTTTTTTTGCACCGGTGCCCTTGTTAACCTAACTACGCCACTGGCTGTAACTATAATAATATAGAAGTAAGTCAATGTTATCGACATAGTTATGAACTGTATAAAATGTCAAATAGTTTATACAAATGGCAAAATTATCTTAGAAGGATCTTGATTTAACAATTAAAGAAAGGTTCAACACAAAAATGTAGGTAACAGTTTTCATGAACCGAGGGTTGTATAGCATAAGTTAAAAATATAATTCATTTAATTGTTAAGAGAAGAAAAGTGCATTATATCAATCGGTGTAATGGTTGCACTGAGTCAAGAATGTAAACGGATTACATATTTAAAGCCCAAGCATGTTAATGACTGGCGTAACCAAAGCATGCACCTTCATATTGTCACGAGTCAGATTCAGCAGTTTCGAGCAACCTGTTGTGTTTACGTTCCGGTGCATATCTGTGTCAAACTTGACGTGTTGTATATTAAATAACGAAAATGTGAATGCCGTTATGTAATAGTGTATTAGTAACAATAATATTAAGAAAGTGAAGTTCGATTGTGATATCATCATAGCTTTAGATCAAGTAAGTATTTGTTATGTCGGTGCTCCAATATGAGGGATTAGCACCGTGAACTGTGAAAAGAATATCAGCAAAGTCGGTATACAGAAATAATAGTTTGTTTGTGTGCTATCAGCACGTAAGGTTACGTTTTATAGTAAACTATGGGTAGGAAGACAAAAGAAAAAAACAGTATCAATGGTAGCTGGTGTTATTTATTTGCATAGTAAATCTAGGATTACTGACTGTAATTTTTCTGCAGAGGCAGTTAACTGACAAAAAAAAAAAAAAAATTGCGCACACAACACGAAACGAATTATCGGATGCTAGGAAGAAAATTACAGGTTTGGGAATAACGATCGTCAACAGCAAGCAACCACGCCCACATTCAAAATCCCCACCCTTTGTTAATTTCAGCTATGTGAATTGCAGAGTATCCAGGGTAATGCCATTATCACATTATAAACAAAAAAGTTACGCTTTTGAATCGACTGTATTTACTTTTAATTCAATTACAATAAATTAAACAGTCTCTCTCTTGGCACGGAAACTAAAATTGTGATTTTCGTTTTTGAAAATGTTTAAATAACTCGATCAGACGATGTATTTGCCTATTGGAGAATGCTACGTTGAGGACAGGAACATTTATGCTAGAGACACCAGGCACTTGATTTCAACAGGGGGCCTGAAATATCACCAGCAAGCAACCGCATTCCTTAATGACACGCTGAAAATATTCTGGATAGAAGGCTGTACTACTTGCGAGCAGCGGTACAGCCCGAAATAGCGGTGACGTCACGCGAGTAGTGCGTAGTGTGCGCTACATGTGAGCAGCGGCCTGTGACGTCACGTGAGCCATGCGGAATAGTCAGAGCTCCCGCTGTTCGCCTGCGGCGATGTCGTGTCAGAAATAGTCAGATTGAGGTCAACAGACGGCGCATCCTAATTATCGAATAGCGGTATCGCGCTGAGTACACGCACAGAATGAGTTTAATGCTGTGCGCTGTTGCCACCTCGAGGCGTGTCGGGTGCTGGCCACGCCCCCTTGCACTCTGGCTGATTCAAAAGCCCGCCAACGCTTCCCATTGGCCGAAACTGGGAATTTCCAAAAAATTGCCAGAAAACTGGTTTATCATCTACTAACTGTGTCTAAATCAAATGTGTATTATATACAATAGTTAGCAAATAAATAGTTTTTTTCCGAACAAATACAGTTGGGGAACTACTAGGTCTGTGAACAATGTTATATTACCACTTAATGTGCACTTTTTTTTTTAAATTTCGCTGCCTCTACGGCATTCCTTTGGGGTCCTCACCCTTCGGCTCCTCTACACTACTAGATCAGGTACGTTTTGAGGGCACTATTTATTTATCACTTTTTTGGGGGGAGGGGGGAACTGTATCCTCTGTAATAGAGGCCTTGATGTAACTCCAACAATTATTGTTATATTTCTTGATTTGGCTTTTTTTATTCATATATTATTTATTCGGTATGCAAGGATTTACATAGGATTTTCTAATATTGCTAATGGCACTTTGTATGTGTGCCATGGCCTTGGTTTTGTAACCTTGGTGCTAAATATCGCTGGCTATTTATTTTTTCGTATAATTTTTTTGTTTGGTACCTAATCTCTTTTCCCATGAACGGGATATTTGTGGTGGCATACATATTTAATAAGAGAGTGAATATTGGAGCATTCAGAATTTGTCTTAGAAATCGATAATCAAATATCTGTAGGTACAACATATTTCTTTTGCTCGTTATTCCCCATATCTGACAGCCGTAAAACAAGTACGGGAGTACGACCATCTTATATATTCGTACATTTGTTTCCACTGTTAAATTAGCACTTAGCATTATTGCACTCAGGTTTTCTGATAAACCTAATCCTCTTCTTCGCTTGATGATGATGTGGTACTTGTAAATAAATTTCTTGTCAAGTGTTACTCACAGGTACTGATAGGCTTATACCCAAGGGTTAGCTTTGCCCCATAATTATTAGTTGTTGGGTAATAACGGGTCTTTTCCAGGTGAAATATACTGCTGTACATTTCTGGGAATTTACACTCCTGGGAATTGAAATAAGAACACATTGACGCCGGTGTGTAAGACCCAACATACTTGCTCCGGACACTACGAGAGGGCTGTACAACCAATGATCAAACGCTCGGCACAGCGGACACACCAGGAACAGCAGTGTAGGCCGTCGATGGGCGCTTGCTGCGCAGCGGTTGGGCACCGCCGCAGTCAGTGTCAGCCAGTTTGCCGTGGCATACGGAGCTCCATTTCAGTCTTTAACACTGGTAGCATGCCGCGACAGCGTGTACGTGAACCGTATGTGCAGTTGACGGACTTTGAGCGAGGGCGTATAGTGGGCAATGCGGGAGGCAGGGTGGACGTACCGCCGAATTGCTCAACATGTGGGGCGCTAGGTCTCCACAGTATATCGATGTTGTCGCCAGTGGTCGGCGGAAGGTGCACGTGCCCGTCGACCTGGATCCGGACAGCAGCGACGCACGGACGAACGCCAAGACCGTCGCATCCTACGCAGTGCCGTAGGGGACCGCACCGCCACTTCCCGGCAAATTAGGGACACTGTTGCTCCTGGGGTATCAGAGAGGACCATTCGCAACCGTCTCCATGAAGCTGGGCTATCGGTCCCGCGCACCGTTAGGTCGTATTCCGCTCACGCCCCAACATCGTGCAGCCCGCCTCCAGTGGTGTCGCGACAGGCGTGTATGGAGGGACGAATGGAGACGTGTCGTCTTCAGTGATGAGTAGTCGCTTCTGCCTTGGTGCCAATGATGGTCGTATGCGTGTTTGGCCCCGTGCAGGTGAGCGCCACAATCAGGACTGCATACGACCGAGGCACACAGGGCCAACACCCGGCATCATGGTGTGGGGAGCGATCTCCTACACTGGCCGTACACCTCTGGTGATCGTCGAGGGGACACTGAACAGTGCACGGTACATTCAAACCGTCATCGAACCCATCGTTCTACCATTCCTAGACCGGCAAGGGCACATGCTGTTCCAACAGGACAATGCACGTCCACATGTATCCCGTGCCACCCAACGTGCTCTAGAAGGTGTAAGTCAACTACCCTGGCCAGCGAGATCTCCGGATCTGTCCCCCATTGAGCATGTTTGGGACTGGATGAAACGTCGTCTCACGCGGTCTGCACGTCCAGCACGAACGCTGGTCCAGCTGAGGCGCCAGGTGGAAATTGCTTGGCATGCCGTTCCACAGGACTACATCCAGCACCTCTACGATCGTCTCCATGGGAGAATTGCAGCCTGCATTGCTGCGAAATGAGGATATACACGGTACTAGTGCCGACATTGTGCATGCTCTGTTGCCTGTGTCTATGTGCCTATGGTTCCGTCTGTGTGATCATGTGTTGTATCTGACCCCAGGAATGTGTATATAAAGTTTCCCATTCCTGGGACAATGAATTCACGGTGTTCTTATTTCAATTTCCAGGAGTGTATTTAAACTTTATTTCGTTTACAACATTTTTCTATTTCGGCTCATGCTGTCTCTATTCGTTCTATCTTAGCGCCATGGCGACGTCCAGTGGTGTATACGGCGGTATCGTCTGCAAATTGAGCAAGTAGAACTGAGTTGGCTGATATGTCATTAACATATAATTTAAACAGCTTCTGACCTTGGGGGGTTCCTGCGTCCATTTGGTGTGATCTTCACTTCTGACCATCTACGAATACGAAGAATTTCCTGTTGCTCAGGTTGTTTCCTAGTAACTTGATATAACATGTAGGATACTTATCTGTATACACTGTAGAGCATCCTATACACAGTCATTTACATCAAACATTTTTACAAACAGAATTTCTATACACTAACTATTTATACTTTTTAATGCAACCTATTCACATTCAAACTATTTACACTTTGTACAGCAACCTTCTTATTTTTTTACAGCAAATATTTTGTATAGAGCATCTCATGTTCAAATACATAAGCCCGTACGTATTACCACTATTTACATTTTGTACAGCAGCCTACTAACATTAACAGAGTAGCACCAGCATTAGCATAATTATCAGCCATATTTGTAATAGTTCTTTTGGTGAAGTTATCTTTTACGTCTCACTCAAGAAGTCAAAAAATAACCGCTTTATAAGAAGAGTGATACCTCAAAGACCGAGAACTATAGACCTATATCACTTCTATCAGTATTTTCAAAGCTCTTCGAAAAAGAAATATACATTTATATATTAATAATATACTCTAAAAACTATAGGTGTTTCGTCGGAGTTACATAAAAATTCCTAGGATTATTCTGTGTTATGGCTAAGACCTTTGATTTTGTTGATGGAACACTACAGGGTTAGTGGTAGGGCAGGTCTTTGGTTTAAATTGCATCTGTAAAACAGAAGTTAATATATCTGCTTGAAAGCTCTAAATACAGGAGAGGTTGTAGACTCATCAAGGGAAATAGATAAATGTGATGTACCTCACGGTTCAATGCTTGGCCCTCTGTTGTTCTTAATTTACATCAATGATCCCCTATGCATATTAGATCATAGATTTTGCAGATGATACTGGAATGTCATTGAAACATCCATAAATACAACAACGAAAACACAGCAAATTATGCTCTAAAGAAAATTGGTAGATAGTCCAGTGCAAATAATTTAATCTTTATCTTTATATATATATAAAAATCTCGCGTCACGATGTTTGTACGAGATGAACTCCGAAACTGCTTAACTGATTTTGATTAAATTTGGTTTACTGTGTGTAATTTGGTCCAACTTAAAAGATAGGATAGTTTTTTTTCTCGATTATTGACCTTAAAATTTATTATTGCGAATTAAATGTTCGTTCAATGTTTGTCATAGGACAATGGTTTGTAATTATTTGTAAGTGCCGTAAGTTCGAGCGTTCTGGTGGCTCAGTGATTAAGGCGTCCGACTGGAGATCTAAAGGTCCCTGGTTCGAATCTCTGTGCCTGCGGGGATTTTTATACGCACTTAACTCGACCTTCACCTCCGGTGCATGGGTGGAATGCGCAGCAAATACAAACCCTGTCAACAGGTCATTACGACCGCACGACATTATTGTTATAGTTCCATAGGTTTCTAACAGATGGTGATGTATTAATTTATCGACACAACACTTGGTTATCCTGGTTGGGTAACCATCCAGTAGATGGCGTTGTGTTTCGATTTGTTTATGTTACAAGTATACTCCACGTCTTATGTGTTTATGTATGACATAACCCAGTTTTGTGAATTTTTCGTGTACATTTTTATAATTGTGCTGTGTATGTTATTATATTTAACGACAAAGTAATTACACACATGAATATAACATTGAAGAAAACGTTACGATAAATTCAAAAACGTTGATTCCCTTTTTTCTTTTTCTTTTCGTTATGGCCAGCTAGGTACCACGTGTCAATTTCAATTCTTTCCCTGTTGTTTTTTTTCTTTCTTCCTCTCCAGTACTCCTTCATTATTGCACTGTATTTTCTCTTTCGCTCTTCAGACCATTTTGCACCAGTTTTCTTCTTTTCTCTACCTTGGAATCCTGCCAAATTCGAAATCTGCTATCGAAAATATTTTCTTTCCATACTGTTCACTGATATTATTTCGTTTCAAATCTTTCTTAACCTCTTGAATCCAAAATATATATATTATATAATTATATATATATATTAATATCTTTTTTGTTAGCCTGGTGTCATCCATTCGATAGATGTGTCGAAAAAAAATTATTCTCCTTTTTTTCTGACTGATTTTGTTGTTTCTTTCAATGTAATGGTATATTTTCTCATTAGTTCTTATCTTCCATTGTACTGTATTTTTCAATGGAACCAAAATTTTCCTTATAATTCTCCATTCCAATATTCCAAGCCTTACCCAATTTCTAACTTAATAGCGAGCGGTCTGGTTGCTCAGTGGTTAAGGCGTCTGACTGGATATCGAAAGATTTCCGGTTCGAATCCCTGTCTCGGCGGGGATTTTCATAGGCATTTAACGCGATTTTCACCTCTGGCACAGCTTGCTGTAGTAATGTGAAGCACGCCAGAACTCTTCCCTGGTCGGGATTCCATGTAAAACTGTAGGTCTCCTGTACGCGGCAGAGTTGCCGAGTTAGGTTAAGACGGCGTCGACAGGGATGGAATGCGCAGCTTATAGAAGCCCTGTCATCAGGTCATTACGACCACACGGAATTATAATTATTATTATTTAATATCAGGCATTTACTTGCATAGAGGCATTCCGGTTTCAGCACTGTATTATAGTGTCTTATTATAAGGGGTTTAGAAAGGCACCTTTTTGTTGTAATTCAACTATTTTTATTGTTACAATTATAAATTTCAGTGAAATGCCGCCAAAAAAAATCTAACCTCAACAATGCGTGTAGCAGAGAGGCACGACGCAAACGTGTTGAGAGGGCTTATTAATCAGCAGAACAAATCGTGGCAAGTAACGAATCTCAAAGAATCAGGACAGCAGAGCGTCGAATGCAAGAATCTCAAGAACAGTGTGATGAATGTCTGCGACAGAAAATATCGTGAACAAGAGCAGCATGAGAATAGCACATCGCTACATTTAGTGAAAAAGAACGAGAGAGACAGCAAATCAGACGTGCATTAACACGTGTATCATTTGTTCGTCTTGCGTTCGAATATGCACCAGGCATTGATTACTCTGCACATTCTAAAATTTCAATCAGTGCAATGGACAAAGTATGCCAATACTGTCAGGCGTTGAAATTCCGCAATGAAGCAGCCGGCATGTGTTGTGCATCAGGAAAAGTTGTATTATTACCACTTCCCACTCCCCCAGAACCTTTGCAATCACTTCTTGCTGGCGAATCAAACGATTCAAAATTGTTTCTGCGCAAGACACGCAAATTCAATTCCTGCTTCCAGATGACGTCTTTTGGAGCAACTAAAATTTGCGATCTCACATCTGACGGACGTCATTTTGAAACTACATTCAAAATACAAGGCCAGGTGTACCATAAGATTGGGTCGTTGATGCCGATGCCTAATGATGTCCCGAAGTTTCTCCAAATCTATTTTATGGGAAGTTGTGAAGAACACGTGACAACATCGGTGCCAGTATAATTTCATCGAACAAGCAGAAGTGAGAGCAATTGTGGTATTGTTGGAAATTTTTTTGGAAAATAATAATCAACTTATTCAATTGTTTAAAAGAGTGTCGCCACAATTAAAACATGACAACTATCAAATTGTCAACAAAGCTGACAAATTACCATCAGGAGAACACGCCAGGGCCGTAGCTAAGGGGGGGCATTGTGGGGCAATGCCCTACCTTAAAATTCCAATGCCCTACCTTAAAAGATACCATCAACTAAGATAATAAGCTAATTACCTAAACTGTTTGTTCATAGTATGAAATGATGGGGAAAAAATTAATGTACTACTAGCATAGCGACGTGTAAACAATTCCGAATTAACTACATTTTGTCACTGTCATATATACTAATTCGTTATTCTGCTCACAGATGACATTTGAAGTATATATTGTCGATGTTTATTAGTGTAGTGTAGGTTCAATGTTTCAGGCAGTTAGTGACAGAATTGTTTATTTAGTGCTGTGAATTGAAGACCGATTGATTTTGTGATGGATATACGAAGAGTTGAAGAGGAAATTAACCATGAAGGACCTCGTTCCTCAAAACAGACGGAAGCACAAAATACAATTACCACTCCTACACCTATAGAAACAGGTTTGGTAAAACATGTTGGTAAAGTTAGCTATAGTGCTCCTTCTGATATTGCACAAATTGGAGAAGCGATAAAGCATGTTATTTTAGATGTACATCAAAATGAAAATAACAGGACCTCTGTAGTGGAATGGTTCAGTATTCAGCCTAGAAAGATGCTGCTTTTTGCTACTCTTGCCAGCAATTTTTACCTCATGGAAGCAAACAGACTTTGTACACTTTTACAGGATTCATATATTGGAAAAATGCCACTGATTAAAAATCCATTTCTCATACACAAGCCATGGCAATGTGGCAGGACTAATTACATAGAATATCTACAACTACTGTAGCTGTGATGAAATGTTAATATGTCGAATATCATTACAAAAGCATAGGTCTTATGCGATATCTATTATTGTAGTAGTAGAATTTCTAGTTGTCAATTAATTTGCTTTGTGTGGAAATTATATTTTGGAGGAAGAAAAGGAACAAGGATTATTTCAGAATTTATTTTTGAATACACATGCTTGAAAAATCCAAATTTGAAGGCGGCTCTCAGTCATATAACTCAAAACGCAACATATTGTTCACCTGAAATTCAAAATCAAATAATTCAAGCAATGGTTATAGCAATGCTTAGTTCCATTGCTAAAGATATTGAGGAATCTGGTGTGAACCGGTTTACTCTAATGGAAGATGGGATGAGAGATAAAAATAACCCAGAAAATATTGCAGTAACGATAGGTTCGTGAATGAGTCGTTGTTGACAGTTACAGCTTTTGAAAACCTTGTTACAGCCACTTTCATGGAATTAACGTTAAATATGCTTACAGAAAATAACATTGACCTCTCCAGCATGCTATAATGTCATAAATGTAATGTATGGGAAAGTTTCAGGAGTTGCGACCAGAATAGAAAATAAAAAAGGCCTAATAATTCCTCACGTATACTGGAACAACTGCCTCTTGCATTTTATACTCATCAGGAGAATCTTGGAAAAGGCTTTCATCCGTCTTTTTTTGGATCAATACATCATGTTACATGAATTCTTTCACCATGGCAAAACAGCAGCCTTATATAGTGGAAAAAGGATTGGCTGGTTCCTTGAACAGCATTGGTCAAGACACTTGGCGGTTACAAAAGTTGTAAACAATAATTAGTCATCGATTTTGATGACTTTGGATGAAATTAAAAATGACAGATTTAATGGTGATGATGGATTTAAGAGTATCGGCATTAAAAGTAATACTCAATCTGGAAATCCGAATGGCCATGTTTGGGGCCCAAAAAAAATCTTATCCCTGCTTTAGCCTGCAGCCCAAAACGCAGGATTCAAAGACGCCACAACAATGATAAAGTGCGTCCAAAATGAAAAAACTGAGATCAGATGAAATGTATCATCAAATTTTGCAAGAAGCTAACTCTATGGCAAGTGGCAATTCTGAAAATAGGACCCAGATTCATAAGAGGCTCAAGAGGAAAATCAAAAAATCAAATCAGATGGATGATTTATAGGCCCGGCGGCCATAGGACTCACCCCAAAACATTGGACTGTTTACATTGTGTATGCTGCTGTGAACATTTCATTTTCTAATAATTCAAAGTTTTTTATAATGTCAAGTTGTGTTGTATACGGTTGCACAAACAGACAAGATAGGAAACAACCTGGAATAACGTTTCGTAACTAAATCACATTGTAATTATTGTTCTTGAAGTGTTTGATAGACAGGCCCGCCGCTAGCTGTTAAAGTGTCCGCGTGCAATACCGATTATGCCGCCCCCTGTTTTAACTACAGCCAGTGGTGGATCTAGTAAATTTCCGAACCGAGTAAAAAAAACTGTGAGATTGCCTTCCCTTCTAACATTATTTGCCGCCCCCATTGTTGCCATACCGAGTGTCGTCGGCCACCCGAAGCAGCTGTTGAGCAAAAAAAAACTCGTTTTGCCGCCCCCCTTGATGTGCCGCCCGCGTGCGATGCACGCCTTGCACGCCCGCTTACAGTGGGCCCGTTGATAGATAAGTGCAAGATTAGAGCCTATCGCTATAAATTTATTGATTGCTCTTAATAGGGTGACATCGTTCTTCAATGTTTGTTGGTGTAGTATAGACAAACAGAATATGTTAATACTTTGCACCTAAGAGGCTAGTCTTGTTGTAAACAAGTATTGAAAGTCTAATTTTAGCAGGTCAAGTTTACATCGCGATACAGTGAATGTGTATACTTTAGTCCAGTTTCAGTTTACACTGAAAGTGTACGATGAAATTAATTGTGATACGGTAATTTTTGCTGTGTAAACTACTAAACTTGAAGAAGCACATGTTGCTGTTATCCGAAATATAGTTCGCGATGCATTTCATGTGTTTAGATCTGTCCACATAGTTTGATTTTGTAGCGGCAATATTAATGGAAATATGGGTAGGATGAAATGCGGCATGTACCAGAAAGGTACAAACAGTTTATTTATTATTAGTTGTTACTAATTTCGTTAGCACTGTGTTAGTGACACAATGTGTATCGCGATGTAAACCACTTCCATCTAAGCTTCTGACTTTTGATGTATGGTAAGAAGATAAACCCACTGATGTTGCTAGCAAAGTTACATAGGCCACTAACAGTACAATATCTTCTGAGTAAACTCAAAAGCTATGAGGTCTTTTGAAGGGTTCTTTTTTTTTAAAAAAAAAAAAAAAAAAAAAAAAAAAAAAAAAAAGTTCTAAACATTGACTTAACCTAACCTAACTACCCCAATTTTGAGACAGCATATCTCGAGAACTAAGTGAGATATCGAAAATATATATTCTTCACTATCGAGTTATCTCGTCGTGTTACATAATAGTCTATAATCAAATTTGACCTTAGGGAAAGTTTCCTTCTGAATTTCAACCCGAAATTCCTCTCTTTTGAGACAGTATATCTCGAGAACTAAGCTCGATATCAAAAAATTTTATTCTTCAATTTTGATTCGTCTCGTCAAGATACATAATAATCCATCATCAAATTGCGGTGTCACGGTTGTCTTTGGATTCCCTTAATGTTTTTGTGCCTTTTCCCCGTGTTTCTACTGCCAAGCAATATGGCTGCCTCCCCACCCCACTTCTCTCTACCCGGTTTCACTCCAGAGCGTGGTGAAGGTCCCTTGCATCGTCTCCATATATTCCTTCCTCTATGGTACTGCTGTGTGCGAATATGCGATTTCAACTTTGACTGTAGTTGACAGGCCTCAGAGGCTGTCAGTGGGCCAGGAAAGAATGGCAAGCCTTTTATTTCTGGCCTTTGAAAAGAAAGAAACGAAGTCAGTTGATGTGAATGAGATCCTATGCATTTTTTTATTATATGGCAAATCAAAGATTTCATCTGATTTAAGGAAGTAGTTTTTATTATTGTATTGAACGTAATATGTTTGTGTCCACGAACCTGCTATGCTGTCAGAGTAGGTGGAGAGATTATACTCCGAGGTGGCCGATAGAGGGGAGGGGTGGGGTTCATAACCGCCTTGACAGCGGACTTGAGTGAAATAAAATGGCTCTTGTGGACCAAACACACAACAACCCCTATGGTTAACAACCGGATTTGTAACTCGGAGCTTGCACATGGTTGAATACCTTTGAAAGTCAACATGGAAGGAAGTCTTCTATGGAAAATTCCACCACCTGGCAACAACTTGGGTAAGACTGCACTCATATACGGTGGGCAGTCACTTGAAAGATGACCTAGATGAGTCTGAGCATTTGGAAATACCCAAGACTAACAGAAGAGCAAAATTTAGAATTAAAACAGGGCAGATAAATAACATAGAAATACACAATATAACCTCCCTCATCCAACCCGTGAAACTCAAGATTTTGACAGACAAAATGAATCAGGAAAGGACATTGATAGCTGGAATCCAGGAAATGAGAAATACTGATCAGGAACCGATAGAATCACAAGGATATATAATTTACAAGGGAATACCAGGAAAAAGAGTAATGAAGCAGTGTCCACAAATCCGAACAGGATTCATAGTCAACATCGAAACAATAGAGTCACTAGTAGAATTCAAAACACAATCTCCTAGATTCTCAACACTAACTACAAAAGCTGCCAATAGAATATACATGATAATAAATGCCCATGCCCCAACTAATGATAAAAATAATAGGGAATAACATGGAAAAGAGGTGGATGAATTTTGAGAACTTCTGGATCAAACAGCAACAACTATAAACAAAAATCACACAAAAATTTTAATTGGAGATTTTTAATACCCAATTAGGAATGGAAAAAAGATATATAGATATAACAAGGAAATGGCCATTACAAAGAAGAACGAACAACAATGGCATAAGACTGGTGAAATTCTGCAGAAACCATGACATGATCTCAAAATCAACATACTTCATGAGAAGACCAAATAAACTTTAAACCTGGAAACACCCAGACTGGAAAAAAGGAGGATGGCAGCTGGATCATGTTTGTATGAATAAGAATTACCACAGACAAATCCTGAGAGGAACAGACACTGGATCAGATCATTACATGGTAAAAATAAAAATTAAGTTCACTCCGTTGCAAAGAAAAGATACTACCCCAAAAAGAAGAGAGCCTATGATCAACATAAACTGATAAACAATATGAAAAAAGAAATGGCAGTATAAAATTAACTGATGACCTGGAGGAAATAATTTCCCAACAGAAACAAATAGCTGAACAAGTAGCTCCAATAAATCCCAAGAAAAATCACCAATGGTGGAATAACAAATGTGATAAAACAGTAGAAGATAGACATCAAGCTTGGGTAAAATATCAGAATCAGAAAACCGAAGAATCACACTTGGAACTCGCAAAGCTAAGAATTAAACACCAATACCAAAAATATATATGAGGGTGAGTCAAATGAAAACCTTAAATATTTTTTTAAATATTATTTATTGTGCAGAAGTGCTACAAAGCTGTATCTCTTTTCAACATAATCTCCCCCACGCTCAATGCAAGTCCTCCAGCGCTTATGAAGTGCATTAATTCCTTTAGAAAAAAATTCTTTTGGTAGTCCGCGCAACCACTCATTCACCGCGTGGCGTACCTCTTCATCAGAACGGAACGTCTTTCCTCTCATTGCTTCTTTGAGTGGTCCAAACATATGGAAATCACTTGTGGCAAGGTCTGGTGAGTATGGTGGATGAGGATGACACTCAAAATTCAGGTCTGTGATTGTTGAAACTGTTGTACGGGCAGTGTGGGGCCTTGCATTGTCATGTTGCAAAAGGACACCTGATGACAGCAATCCACGTCGCTTTGATTTGATTGCAGGCCGAAGATGATTTTTTAGGAGATCTGTGCATGATGCACTGGTGACAGTGGTCCCTCTAGGCATGTAATGCTCCAAAATGACGCCTTTTTCGTCCCAAAAGAGAGTCAGCATAACCTTCCCTGCTGATGGTTCTGTTCGAAACTTCTTTGCTTTTGGTGATGAGGAATGGCGCCATTCCTTGGTCACTCTCTTCGTTTCTGGTTGGTGGAAGTGAACCCAGGTTTCGTCCCCAGTAACGATTCTTGAAGGAAGCCATCACCTTCTCGTTCAAAGCGCCGAAGAAGTTCTTCACAAGTATCAACACGTCGTTCTCTCATTTCAGGAGTCAGCTTCCGTGGCACCCAACTTGCAGACACTTTCTGAAACTGGAGCACATCATGCACAATGTGGTGTGCGGAACCATGACTAATCTTTAAACATGCTGCAATGTCATTCAGTGTCACTCGGTGGTTTTCCATCACTATTACTTCAACTGCTGCAATGTTCTGTGGAGTCAAAACTCGTTGTGCCTGACCTGGACGAGGAGCATCTTCCACTGAAGTCATACCATTTGTAAACTTCCTATTCCATTCGTAGACTTGCTGCTGTGACAAACATGCATCACCGTACTGAACCTTCATTCTTTGATGAATTTCAATAGGTTTCACACCTTCACTAGTCAAAAACCGAATAACAGAACGCTGTTCTTCCCTGGTGCAAGTCTCAAGTGGGGCAGCCATCTTTATACTGATACTGCGACGGTATTTGAGCATCTGCACTATTCTGCCACCAACAGGACATTCTGCACGCTGCTTGTAGCACGCTTACAAACTTACAGGATAACGGTGCGAAATTTCGATTTTTTATTACAAATTTAAGGTTTTCATTTGACTCACCCTCGTACTTTTTATGACAGAAACAAACAGCAAGAAAACAAACTCCCAAGATTACTACAAAATATTTAGCAGGCAACTCCTAAGATATGATCCTCCAACACTAATGCTAAGGGAGCATCCATAAACTATTTCTTGATCTAGGGGGAGAGTGGTTGGCTGCAAGGCTGCACTATGTGGTGGGATTGGAGGGGGGGGGGGTTCCGAGCCAGGCCACATAGCTTTCCATTCATATCATTTTTCATAGTTAAAATGACGTACAGTCTAAAAAGAGAAAATAGTATGAAATGTCCTCTGGAATCAAAAGGGGAAAAAAAAAGCTACGTGCAACCGGGGGGAGGTGGGAAGGGGAGTGTAGAGGCAAAAGCCACGTTGAGCTATGTGGAGGGGAGGGGGGGAAGGGGGTAACACAGGAGACAAAAATGGAGCTACTTGGTTTATGGACAAAACAAAACAAAAATAATAAGATGACCCGGATAGCAATAAAGAAAATACGGAAATCCTAGCAGAAGTATTCAACAGACTACTGAATTGTGAGAATCCTCCAGAACTTCTTCAAATAAACACAGAAACCCCAATAAAAACACCGACAGAAAATGTAAATCCACCAACAATACCTGAAGGTTACACAGCTTTAAGAGAGCTCAAGAACCACAAAGCAAGTGGAGAAGATCAAACATTGGTGGAGCTCCAGACTCAGCAAAGATGTCATTATACAAATGCGTGGTGAAAATCTGTAACAGAGAAGAGCTAGCATAACATTGGACTACAGCTATAATACATCCATTATATAAAAAGCAGAAAAATCAAACCCAGACAATTACAGATTGGATTGCACGTATAAAGTCTTGTCGAGAATACAATCGCTGCAAAGGTCAACTTGAGGATGCCAGAAATCAGATTAATAAGAATAATAATAAAAAAACTTTGAAAGCTGAAGCAATAGGCAAGTTAGAGAATATATGGAAGAATTAGAAATAACCCTGGATGATCTACGAAAGAAAACAGAAAAAACAAAAAATTGAAATACTAAAAAATAAGATTTAAACCAAAAATAGACAAACGACACACAATGTAGAGGGTATTTACAGATGGGGAAAGAGTAAAAATATCACAACAAATGTAAAGATACTGGGAAATTCGGAAAGAACGGTGCATCGGACATGCCTAAGAAGACAACCAAAAAATTACTTAAGTGGTCCAATGAGGCCATAAAAGCTAATAATAATAATAATATGTTTGTGGAAATAATAGAAACCTGAGTAAATGATTTTTTTCTCTTATCTATCACCCTTCCCAACTAATTAATATACTACCTCACTCACTCACAATCACAGTACGACAAAAATCGATTCACCAGATTAGATCAAGTAAAATTTTAACTTCGCCCTACCTGTAACCATCTCTGCCCTACCTTGAATTCAACTCTAGCTACGGCACAGGAACACGCTGGCAGGTTCAACGCGCCAACTGTAGATGAAGTTGCAGTTATTATAGTTGGTGATTCAGTTGACAATAGAGCCATTAAAATCACACATCGGTATAGCGCTGTTAGTATAATTTCGGGTCTACACCGTTCGTATGACGCACTCCAGTATCCACTGATATTCAGGGAAGGGAAGGATGAATATCACATCAACATCAAACAGTGTGATCCAGTTATTGGGAAACTTAATATTCAACTATTTAATTCCTTATTTTATTAATACAGTTGACCCGCGGTATTCCGAACAGAGGCCGGATATCGCGGGCCCACTATATTAATTTCTTAGCCTTCTAATTTTTTAACTATTTAATTTTTTTTTTCAGGTAATGAAACAAAAATAAAATTACTTCAATGAAGTACTACGTCCACCGATTGATGATTAGACGTAATCAGGTTAACTATGTCCTTCGATATCGTCAACTGTACCATCAATACGTCGTGGATATGTACGCTAAGATTGAAAACGAACGTTTGCGATTTATTCGATACAACCAGGCTAAATTACGATCGGAGGAATACATCCACTTACGAGATGCTATTATCGGCAATATAGATGAAAATTTAAATGCCAATGATATCGGTAATCCATTTATTTTACCTTCAAGCTATAAGGGCAGTCCACGGAACATCCAGGCATATATACAAGATGCGATGACTTACGTACGTCATTATGGTCGTCCAGAT
Source organism: Vandiemenella viatica (assembly GCA_031002005.1). Lineage (NCBI taxonomy): Eukaryota > Metazoa > Arthropoda > Insecta > Orthoptera > Morabidae > Vandiemenella > Vandiemenella viatica. The sequence continues at coordinate 369,026,217 of CM061921.1, forward strand.
TTTTTTATTACATTTACATGTAATCCGAATTGGACGGAAATACAAACTTGGCTATTACCAGGCCAACAATCATTGCATCGTCATGATATCACGGCACGTGTGTTCAAAAAAAAAATTAAAATCATTGATTGATTTAATCGTAAAACATTCGGTTTTCGGTAACACACGTTGCTATCTGTATTCGATTGAGTGTAAAAAGCGAGGATTGCCTCATTCTCACATTTTGATTTGGCTAGAAGTTAAAATCCGTCCAGAAGTAATTGATCAAATAATTTCAGCCGATATTCCGCACCCGGTAATTGATCAAGAATTGTTTGATATTGTTACAGTCACATGATCCACGGACCATGTGGTGCTTTTAATATAACATCGCCATGCATGGAAGATGGAAAATGTAAGAAGCGTTTCCCAAAGGAATATACGAATGATACTATAACGGATAGCGATGGTTATCCGTTGTATCGCCGCAGAAACTCTGAGAATGGTAGCCACACATTTACGATGTGAATGTCAAATTTTAGAAACCAAGTTGAAATTGACAATCTGTGGGTGGTACCATACTCACTATTGCTTTCAAAAACGTATAAGGCTCATATTAATGTCGAGTTTTCCAGTTCTGTAAAATCCATTAAGTACATTTGCATTTGGCCGTATTTGAAGTAAAAAAATGTAAATAAAAATAACGAAATAGCACGATACCAGATGGTAGATACATCAGCAGCAACGAAGTTATTTGGCATGTCTTTAGTTTTCCCTATACATGAAAGAGACCCTTCTATCCAGCATCTTGCAGTATATCTTGAAAACGGTCAACGTGTATATTTCACCGAACAAAATATTCTACAAAGAGCACTTGAGGCACCAAAAACGACATTAACTGAATTTTTCACGTTGTGTCAAAAATATGATGTGTTCGGCCAATTCGCAAAAACATTATTATATACCGATGTTCCACGCTATTTTAATGGAACAAATTAGGTAAAAAAATGGGAGCCACGTAAACAAGGAGAACCACATCCTTTGATCACAGGCATATTCAAAGCCAAGACATTAGGACGACTCTACACAGTGCATCCGAAACAACGTGAATGCTTCTTTTTGTTGTTGGTGAATGTTCCAGGACCAACTTCTTTCGAATTTTTACGAACAGTTAATGGTCGAGTGTTCAAAACATTTCAAGATGCATGTCGCGAGTTGCAGTTGCTGGTAGACGACATTCATTGGGACTTGACGCAGCGTTGACATCCACGCCGAATAGTACTCGTCAACTGTTTGCAATTATTTTGACAACATTTTATCCAACACAGTTTTCGATTTTGTGGGAAAAATATAAAAACAGTATGACTGAAGACATACTTTACCGAGTTAAACCAACGAGCCTATACCCAAATCTAGATTTCACACCAGAGATGTATAATGAAGCATTAGTGTTAATCGAAGATTTATGTATTTTAATTTCAAATTTACCACATAATCATTATGGTATGCCATCACCTGATCACCCGGCCACCGACTTAGTTAGCAGTGATCGTCAACGAGAAAAAAAGTATAACAATGTGGACTTAACTACAATTAATGCGAATAATGAGCCATTACTGACAGCAGAACAAAAAAACATATTTATAATCGGATTGTGCTGACTGTTGTTGCTGAACAAGGTGGTGTTTTTTTTTTTTTTTTTGACGCACCATGTGGAACCGGGAAGACATTTTTAATATAGTTGATCCTTGCGAAGGTACGGTCGCAACAGAAAATTGCATTCGCAATTGCATTGTCAGCAATGCTGCCACTTTGTTAGATGGTGGGCGAACCGCACATTCAATATTTAAACTTTCACTAGACATTCATAACAAACCAAACGCAATGTGTAACACTAAAAAAAAATCGGTATGGCTGTAGTGTTGCAAAAGAGTTCAATTATAATTTGGGATGAGTGTACTATGGCTCATAAGCATTCACTGGAAGCATTTCATAGAATTATGCAAGATTAGAAAGGCAACGTTAAACTTTACGGTGGTACTGTCCTACTACTGTCTGGTGAATTCCGTTAGACATTACCAGTGATTCCTCGCTCTACTTTTGCCGACGAGATTAACACAGGTTTAAAGCAATCGTTTTTTATGGCATAATGTTGAAAAACTTCGATTGTCCATGAACATGCGAGTACAATTGCAAAATGATCCTTCAGCACAAGTATTTTGTAAGCAATTGCTGGATGTTGGAAACAGTGAAATAGAACTGCATCGAAATACACAATACATCAAATTGCCAGACAAATTCTGCACTGTTGTTCACTCAAAAATTGAACTAATTGAGGGTGTGTTTCCGGATATATCAAATAATTACTCAAATCATCATTGGATCAGTAATCATGCTAGTTCGTTAACAAAAAATGTTGATGTCGACGAAATTAACTTCCAGATACAACAGTTGTTGCCAGGTGATCTGATGTCTTTTAAATCAATAGACACTATTGCAGATGAAAATGAAGCCGTAAATTTTCCAACTGAATTTTTAAATTCTTTGTATATACCAGGAATGCCACCACACAATATTCGGTTAAAGATTGGTTCACCGATTATTCTACTTCGGAATTTGAATCCACCTAGATTATGCAACGGTACACGTTTGGTCATCAAAAGGATCGCCGGAAATGTTCTTGAAGCAATTATTTTGACTGGAAAGTTTAAAGGAGAAATCCTCCTGTTGCCACGTATTCCAATTACACCGTCAGAATCTCCAAAACCATTTAAAAGGCTTCAATTTCCGATTTGTTTGGCTTTCGCTATGACCATAAATAAGTCTCAAGGCCACACAATGTCCGTTTGCGGCTTGGACTTGGAAAAAACGTGTTTCTCCCACGGGAAACTACATGTCGCCTGCTCACGTGTGGGGAAACCATCAAATCTATTTGTATTAGCAAAATACAGGTTAACCAAAAATATTGTACATCAATTAGCGTTTAGATAAATTAAAATTATAAATTGTAATAATTTAAAATAATGAAAATAATTGTTAAAAATGTTTAAAAATCAACTTCATCTATCTCATTTATAATACTGAAATTTCAATTTATAAATAAATAAAAAATAATTTATTTATTTTTATAAATATCAATTTTTATATATTATGAATTAAGTTATTTTGTAATAAACTGTAATTAAAAATTGTATGTTCGTTTGTCCTTAATTTCAACTATCCGAAACTCTTTACCAATTACTTTTGAATTTTCAAATCGACTAAAACGTTTTTGTATTTATTAATGCTGACTACATTAGGTAGTTTAGAATAACATTGACCCAACGTACTATTACTATTGAATCACAGCAACGCGTGACCGGGTCAGCTAGTATTTAATAAAGAAAAGAGACAGTTACTTCATTTTGCTACAAAAAATAAAGCAAATTAGAGCTACAATGTGATATCTCAAGGAAAAGCAATCAATTAATGCAGTTTCAGAAAATTCCTGGATATATGCGAGAGGTACCCAAACATAACCGGAATAGCATTGCCATGGGCGGAGTTTGGGTTGTACGCGTTTCTGCCGCTCGTATATAGGTAACAAATTGAACTGGAAGCAACAAATTCTACAACTTCTTAAAAAACTTAATTCTGCAACATTTTTACCAAGGATAATAGCTAGAATAGCTGACATAGAAACAAGAAAGTTGGTATATTTTCACTCCCTGATCTCTTATGTCATCTCATTCTGGGAAAACTCTTAACATGCACAGAGGGTATTTAAATAACAAAAACGTGTTCTAAGAATTATTTGTGGAGCAAGCCCACAGACGTTGTGCATAAATCAGTTAAGAAATCTAACAGTATTTACAATGCCAGCACAGTATATATACTTACTAAGTGTATTGTAGACAATTCTGAACATTTAAATCTTTACGCTGACATACATAGTTATAAAACTACGATTAAAAAAAGATTTACAAAGATTAAAATTAATTGTCAGTTGTACAGAAAGGGATAATATTCACTGGACCTATATATTCAATGTCCTACCACAAGAAATAAAATGTTATCTACGAATATCTAACAAGTTTGAATCCAAGAGTTTTTGCTTCAGAAGCTATTTTAATCTCTCAATGAATTTTCTTCTTGGAATTTGTAACCAAGAATGACAAAATACTATATATTTGGTGTATGGATGGGTAAGGGGATAAAGTTGTTCACAGCTACTAAAATGTTGTATGGTTTTTCCTGTGTCGAAACTATTTAAAAATACAGGAATTACATTATTTGGAATTTGCGCTCACATATAGTAACTAACATAGGATGGTATGTGTTTGCAGTTTATAATGTAAATTTAATATACTAATGAATGTTTAAGTAACTAAGTGGTTGTCAGTTGTTGGTATTATTATTGTTTTCTTAATAAGTGCAGATACTGGCCACATACTCGAGACTGTTCCCATATGCAATCAAAGTGAACATATCTAATCTAAATTACTTACAGTGCACTGTAAATATTTACGAAATAAGTCACACGGATGAAAGGGTTATTTCATCTTCGATGAAACAGTATTTACTTAAACACTCCTACAAATACAATATCACTCTGGAACAGATTTATGCTCACGCGATATGGTCTTGATCCCATCGGAGAAAATATATCGCTTATCATCCGTTCTAGACAGACTTTGTTTGTCTACTTGGACTGTATTTATAACGTGGTAGTCTGATGTTATTCTCTACTGTAGATGATACTTTGTCAGCTGATATTTAACACCGTCTCTCCTCTGTAGCTTTGTGTGACGTTGTCAGTCAAACTTTTGGCACATGCTGGACTCTAATCGGAAAACATATTTTCTTACAATGAACCAGCAAATATCACAGTCATGGAGCCATTTGTCACGTCTTTTACAACATTGACCACCTTTTCATTACGGAACTCTATCCCGAAACGATGGGCGGTGTTATACACAGACATATCAAATTCCTTCCTATTGCGTGTTGTAACTTTACGTGGATCACATTCCTTTTCCAAATAAATGAAGATGTCTGTGTCCATATACATTAGTTAAGCCCTACTAACATGAAGAATGCCGAATTCGTAATGAAACACCGCCAGTTTAGAAATACCAAGAATACTCATTCCTAAGCACGCAGGTGTATCGGGAAGGATCCGAAATTTCGGCATCAGTAAGGTCAAACTTTATGGAAAATATTTCCTCTCTAGAGTCGTCCAAACGTTGTCTGGGTTCGCTTGGTATGTCGCTGCCAGCACGACCTCTGCCGGCCAATGCCGGAAATGCAGTACAGAGGACCGAGCCTGGACGTAAGCTCGAGCCTGACAGTAGACTCGGTTTGTTACTCACGTGCTGTGTGCTGAAGAAGAGACGTTGATATAATCGCAGTTTTAAAATCACTTAATCAAAGAACGAAGAAACTGTAAAATTAGAGTAGAGACCATTTGTTTCTTCTTCTTATTTTCTATGTGCTGTTGTATCATTTTATAAGATCATATACGTTTACTTTCGGAAACTTCTGAACTTTAAGGACCGGGCACAACTCTATATTAATGAAAAATAAAAAATCGTCAGATTGCACCATATTTCAACATTTCTGTGGCGATGTACTGGCATTTCATAAAAAGTGGAACAATTTTTCTCCTGAATATCTGAATGATGGTTTGGTTATTAACAATCACTTATAACGTTAAAGTGAGTTCAATGATGTGCATTAATAGGTACAAATCCTTACAAGATACAACATAAATTTTAAGCCTCCGTATGCACTAAATGTGGATTCAGGGTGTACTTTATTTATATCACTAATTTATTCATGTTATGGTTTTTGTTACACTGTGTTCTGATCTCATATTTTGTAATACTTCCGTTACATATATTTGTTAAACAAATACACTTTGCACTTCATGTCTACGGCGATTCAATTGATAGAACATACACAAAATGTTGGTAGTAATCATTGATATGCTGTAGATTCGAGAATGCACCTGCCGTACAATCTTGTCCAGTTTTCTATGATGTACATTAAATACTTATTCTTCGCCACAGGCGAGGAAGACGCCATACGCTATTCCAGCATTGCCGAGCCTTCGTTTGTTCAACTAGCCTTCGTTTGTCCGCCAAGCCTGGGGAACCTCAAATTGTCACAGGTCGCCCTTGTACAGAGGGCCGGTCGTAGGAATAACCGAGCGTTAGTGGATGGCAATTTGCACGACACTATTCCTTACTTAAAGTGTAGATAAGCAAAGAATTATCAACGGCTTGGTGATGCAGAAGGCAATGGGAAACCAATGCATTAAAGACCCAAAGGTTATCCCGATGACATGTAATCTTCTCAAAATACATATATCATGATAGCTTCTTCCTGGGTAAAATATTTCGGAGGCAAAATATTCCCCCAATCGAATCTCCTGGTGGGGACTATTCAGGGAGGAATCATCAGAATGGATAGAAACATTCTACGAATCGGAGCGTGGAATGTTAGAAGTCTGAATAGGGCAGGTAGGTTAGAAAACTTAAAAAGGCAGATGGAACGACTTAAGTTAGATGTTGTTGGGATTAGTGAGATTAAATGGAAGGACGCACAGGATTTCTGGTCTGGGGAACACAGGATAATTAGTACACAAGCTGTCAATCGAATCACTGGTGTAGGATTTGTAATGAATAACAGAGTAGGGAAACGTGTGAGTTATTATAAACAGCTTAGCGACAGGATTATTTTGATGAGGTTAGAAACTAAGCCCGTCCCAACCACATTAGTACAAGTGTATATGCCAACGTGACAGGAGGTTGACGAAGAAATAGAAAAAATATACTCCGAAATTGAAGAACTAATCCAATATGTGAAGGGGGAGGAAAATCTAATAATCATGGGCGACTAGAATGCAATAGTGGGAGAAGGAAAAGAGGGGAATACTGTAGGATCTTTTGGTCTAGGAGAAAGAAATGAGCGAGGAAGCAGGTTGTTAGAATTTTGTGAAAGATATAAGCCAGTTGTGGTAAACATACTGTTTAACAACCACGCAAAAAGGATATACACCTGGAAACGTCCAGGGGATACAGGCAGATATCAGCTAGATTATATCATGGTCAAACAGAGATTCAGGAATCAAGTTCTAGACTGTAAAGCGTACCCAGGAGCAGACATATACTCTGACCATAATTTGATAGTAATGAAGTGCAGGCTGAAATTCAAGCGAATAAGAAAGCAAAGTAAGCAGAACAGACTGGAAGTGAATAAAGTGAAATAATCTATCACGAGAGAAAAATTTGCGGAAATTGTAGACTTAGGTCTAAGAAGTAATTCGGAAAGTTGCTCTACCCAGGACGAATGGAATGCATTAAAGACCGAAATAATGAAAGCTGGTAAAGAAATATTAGGCTTAGGGAACAAGCCTCCCAAACACCTTGGATCAAAGAAGAAATTTTGGAACTGATGGATCAGAGGAGAAGGCACAAAAATGCTAAGGACGAAGCAAAAAGAGAGCAATACAGGCAATTTAGAAATAAAATAAACAGGAAATGTAAAACAGAAAATTGGCTAGAAGAAAAGTTTGAAAAAGTAGAAAATTAAATGGTCAAAGGTGAAGTAGATGTGGCATACAGGAAGATCAAACAGAATTTGGGGAAATGAAGAAAATAGGTGTAAACATTAAAGCTAACAATGTGAAACCTCCTTTGAGCTCAGACGATAGAGCTAACCGATGGAAGGAATAAATTGAGAAATTGTATGTGGCGGACGACTTGAACAATAGTGTAATGGAAAAGGAAGGCGATGTCGACATTGATGACTTAGGAGATCCTGTTTTGAGGACAGAATTTAATAAAGCTCTGAATGACTTGAGATCAAATAAGGCAGTTGGAATTGATGAGATCCCTGCAGAACTTCTTAAATCCCTAGGAGAGGAAGGAATTGAAAGATTATTCAATCTGATATCAAAAAGTTATGAAACAGGAGAAATTTCAACTGATTTTAATACACTTCCGAAAAAAGCACAAGCCGACAAATGTGAGAAGTTCCCTACCGAAAACCTCTATAATCAGACGTGGCCCAGCAATACAATGTTGTTTTTAAATTGAACTACATAATAAAGTTTTCACACGCCTCGTGGTTGTACCTGTTATTTGCCTTGGCATACCTGTGGACGCATATACCTCCGCGAATTCCTCGTTCGGACAGAAGCAGCTTGTCGACGTCTGTCAGAAGTCGACACACATGCTACTTGACACAGCCTGCCACTAAACACATGGGGATGTGATGTAGTGGGTGGGGTCCAGGGTTATTTCCTCAAACATGAATTCCTAAACAGATTCTTAAACAGATCTGCAAGTAATCGCACGTCTGTGTCCATATAGAGACTTATATATTCACTCAATCTGGAAAATTAGCGACACTTGTGTCGTGTGCTCATAATCAGCTTTCGAAATGACAACGGAATGTAAAATTTTGGAGGAAGTTCTCCTACGAATCCATGTATTCGTATGGGAAGAATCCTTTCCCTTTAACTAATTGGAACTTCTAGGAGGACGTGAAATGCGAAAGTCATCCTCCTCAAGGGATACGACTAGGTTATCAAGTGTGACCTGTATTAAATGACAAGCGTCGAGAAAAATTAAGATAGCTGAAGTAACATAAACCTTTTTAGTAAACGAAATAAAACGTTCAGTGTTGATAGGAATTCTTCCAGCTCATCGTCGTCGAGGTTTCATAATTCCATAACTAAAAAATGCGTATCATACACGGAGAGATTGATATGTACTTTCGGTTTTTAAACTGCAAGTTGTAGTTGTGTGCAGCCCCTCTAAATTTACCTGTGATATAAAAATGAACGTAGAATTTTACAATCCCCAGTTCAATTTCTTTCTCACATATGTGGCATTCAGTGCCATATTCAATTTTGCTTCCTGTCATTGCAATGAATACGCAGCCGGTAAATTTTATCAACATCTAAGGCAAGATACAAAAATTATTTCATAATTCATTTCTCACTGTTTTAACCCGATTAGTTGTAACGCCCCACAATATGGTCAGCACCATAAACGACATGATATGCTGCAGCAAAAGGGATGTGTTTCTATGCAGCAGTTGAGTGAGAGGCGTTGGATGGTGGACGGTACGACTCATAAGGTTATAAAAAATCTTTCAATATCCGCGCAAACGACGAACGGCACACGCTGCTGGTGCAAGTTTTAAGGTTTTAATTTTGTCGTAGAGAAGATCCACTGCTTTCCCTCGAGCAGTCAATCTCATGATGGTCCGTGGCAAACAAGGCATCTTTTGTAAGAAAAAGGCACATTAGAGCGGTTTCTAAATGTGGGGCCATCTGAATTTTTAAATCGGTAATCAGTCGAATCTGAACGTTTACGGCCAAGGTGGACGGATGTCACAAATTTTATTTGCGTGCAGGTCAACCAATGCAATGACAGAATGGTTCTATAAAATTTTTCGAATTTTTAATGAAACCACTATATAATCTAAATAGCACTTGCCCTGTCTTCAGTGATTAATTTCATAGTCCTCGACCTACTCTGTGTTGCTTATCAGCTTGTTAATACAACTGTTTGGTGGCTGCTGTCTGATGACTGCGGGTTGGAGTCAGCTGGTAAATGCATACATGAACAAATTACATAGTAATTTTAAAAAAGTAATGAAACTAAACAATAATTCTTCGTGAATCAAAGCCAGGCTACGGCGGAGTTGCACTTGGCTCTCGACGATTCTGTAGGTGGTAAGCTGAATTCTGTCAGTGACTATAAAACAGAACCAGGGGATGTTATGATTATGTCGTATTAGAAATTTCTCGTGTCGGCTCTAGTATGTCTATGTCCTGTCCGCGAAATGTGTCGAGGTTGTTAGAATGCATTCTGTTTTAATAAGATATACAGGAGTGAATATTTACATCTGCTATTATTATACAATTGCTAAATTTGCTGTCTATGTATTGCGGAAAACTGAAGGGAGGGGGTCATTTTTTTCCCTTGTGGATTTACACCTCGTCGACGTCGAGGTAATTAGTGCCGGCAAAGGATTGGTGGCAAGGAACAGGAAGGAATTCAGCCATGGCCTTTTGGAGGGAGTATCCCGGCATTCACCTGGAGTGATTTGGGAAACCATGGAAAATCCAAATCTGGATATCCGTACGGGGATTTGAACGCGCGGGGGTTCATGGGGCGGATGTAAATAGACGCAAGGGTGACTGTGAGATAGGCATAAAGACAATTACAAGCAAATGTTTATTTTGGATGTTTATTTGTCCGTTATGATGCGGTGGTAGCCGATGTGGTAAGGTGAACCAATAAATGTAAAATAAATAATCATTATTTTTCCTCCTTAATTTCAACGAACCAGTTGGTATTATCAGATACATCGGTGGTCGTGATAGAGTGGTCGTAAATCAGAAAGGCCGGGACCCATTATCTGCGAATCATGCATGCTGAAACCTGCAACAGAATAACATTTACCAATAATCTAATTACAAGTTATCACAATTAAACAGATGTTAGAATAACTCACCGTCAAAGGGTGAAAATACCCGTTGAGTGTATCAACTGATTAGTCAAATGTACCATATCTCCGGAAAAAATCAAACACTCTGCTATAAATAGAACCAGTACTTACGAAAGTTTTTACTATTATTAAAACTTACATTTATCCTTGAAAGAAAAGAGTTCGGTTCAATAGAAATATTCTAAAGACATAGCTGCTGTTATACGGGTAAATGGTTTAAAAGTCTAGGCAAAACTAGCGTCCGCTGAAATGCTACAGCTCTTTAAGTATCAAGAACTACATTGATTAAATTGGTTTCACAATAGTCAATAGATTAACTGAACGTTGAAATAGTTAACCCGTGAAGATTTTATTTTATTTATACGCCGGGAAAAACTGAATTTTCTCATAAACTAAACGTTGTGTGGGGTCCTTTGCCGATGAGACTTGTGTAGACCCTAATAAATTAAATGCTAACTTCATCCAGCCTACACAATAGGCATTGCCGTAGCATAGGTGCATGGCTCCACCATCGTTCGCAAAGGAAAACATCTGCTAGCATATTGAACATACAAAAGCAAGAAATGACGTTGTAAGCATTAGTTTATCATGGTTCTGCATGGTTCTGTTGTTAGAAGAAACATCCGTCGGGGGTATGTGGGTTTCTATGTGTCCATATAAGTAATGACACCTAAGTTAAAGTAGCATCGGCTACTCACTAATATATACACCCCCAGGTCGTCCGAGTCTTTCTACGCAGTGATGTCGCTGCCCCAACTTTCTCCTCGCTTCAGCCTCCCAGCTATCCTGTGCCTCAAACTTAAATTCGCCACAAACTTCTTTTTTAATTAATTAGTTATCTAATTATCAAAATTAGATTAACAAACTGCATTGTAATCAGGGCGTAAGAGTGGTCAATTTTTAACGTAACACGATAAGTGTATAAAATAAACAGTACAATTTTTATGTTTTAACAACATCAGTGGATCTAACTAGCTTATTACTGAATTTAAATCCGTCACATATAAACTAAGATTGTTCTTTGTAGCTCACTGTTCGGTATACAACTTAGAATTTCCAACACATGTAAAATTAATGGAAAATACGATTAATTACTTTATCATTGTGTATTAATCACACTATCCACGTTAAAACATATATAAATTTTAATATAATTAAGTAGAAAATTAACAGCAAAAACATTGAAAACTTATGTGATTTCACAATTAAAACACATAAGCGTGGTCTAGGATGGTTCTTCTGAGGCGGTCTGCAGATGCGCAAGAGAGATGGAGAAGGGGAGGGGAGTGGCGGTGTTCCTTGTGTTGTTATCAAAATCCAAACGTATAGGTCGGGGATGAATTGCAACAACCTGTCAAGAATTCCTCGGGGCGTCAATTAACCTGTCACACCTCATTAGCATAATAATTTTCCCGTCTCTGAGCGCATAAATCCCTTTCCCATCTACTCTGTATGTATTACTGTATTACTGTATGAGTAATTCTTTTGAAACATATTTAGAATTCATTGGATATTTTATATTAATATGAGCGTAGTCAACAAAGACACACTCATTACTACTACTTCGTAGACAGAATATTTGCTTTTAAACTCTTCAAAAAAAAAATTAATTCTCAAGTGTAAAACCTAGAAAGGTGTTTATTAATGCATAGGAATGACAAGTACTTACAGGTGATCCCCATATAACATGTGGCACTTCTCTATAACAAAGGAAAAACACTGTTTCAACATGGCATCCTAAGAAACGGTTTCACTCCATTAAGGTTTGACTTTTAGCGGAACACCATACAAAACTAACATGATAAAAATTCCTTGAACGCAAAAGAGATCATTTATGAATTTTTTTATTTGGATCCCTATGTCATATAAAATTTTCATTCTGAATTTTGAAATTGACTGAAGCTTTATTTTTTTCGTAGAGTGCTTTAAAACTTCTGTTTTCTCTTCATTATACATAGATTACAATTCTCTCAGGAGTATTACTCATGGTAATTATTATTTCAATTTTTTGAATGAATTTTGTAATTACTGTCGTGGCCCTTAACTATGACGGAAACAAGAAAAAACTTTTAAACGCATTTTATCACGTTAGTACAAAAATTACGAATTTTGGAAAAAAATGAAAAAGTATCTCATGTTGTAGAAACCTTCGACTTAAATGAAGCAACAGTCCGGACTATCCTGAAAAACAGAGATCCGTTGTTGCTGGTGTTTCTAGCTTCGCATATTTGACATTCTCATCCCAGAGCACCAATGTTGCTGAAAACTGATCAAAAAACAAACATTAATTTACTAATGTGTCTTAGTTTAAGAAATTTTTTTTAGCTAAGACCTTTGTCTTGGTTATAAAAATATGATAGCATGCTTTTCATGAAAAAATTTGTTCCTAACTCCCTTCTTTGTAATAGTTCTTCATATTGTATAATATGGATTCCAATAAATCGGAATTTTTTAGTAACCTAACAACGCTGTTATACCGGCGTTATCAGAATGTATTTTTAGGAGATTTATTCCCGATAGCTGTATATTCACTTCACCAAACGCATTTGTTTTGATCTTGCCACACGTAGCTGGTTGCTAACCATCGTGAACTTAGGCCGTTATCTCGACCCTGAAATATGCTTATACCCCAGCCTGTACTCCGGCATGTACAGAAGTCAGTAGGAAACGACCTCAGCCTCGCCTGTATCATCCTTGGGCACCTTGGTGACTCAGACGTGAAGCAATAAGGTTTCATTAAGGGAGCTGCATAAAATGGAGCATCCGGTCAGCAAGGCGGTAAGTATGCGGTGCATGAGAGTTCAACTCACAGCTGCAACAGGTGAACCAACGAATGCGAGTATCACCTGAAGTTGAAATGTAATCACTGCATTTTACTGCAGAATTACTGCCTGAGAAAAATTTAAATCTTCTAGTCTGTATATACATCTATACTCCGCAATTCACAAAATCAAAACTAATCTCAGCTCTGTGCGGGGGAAGATAGAATTCAGGCAAGCATCAGTATGGCATCATATTTTCTAATCTTAGGGAGCGTCTATAAACTACGTGGTTCGACCTGGGGGAAGTGGTTGGATAGAAAGCTATGTTGGGCTACGTGGGGGAGTGGAGAGTTTCCAAGCAAAGCCACGTAGCTTTTCATTCATATAATTTGTCACAGTTAAAATTAGGTACATAACACACAACAGCATGTTAATACGTACTTCTGTAATTTACGATAGTATGAGAAGAGAAAACAGTACAAAATGTCCTCTGGAATCAGTAGGGAAAAAAAGCTACGTCCTACGCGGCTGAAGGGGGTAGGTTGTAGAAGCAAAAGTTACGTCAGGCGACGGGGTGTGGGGGGGGGGGAGTTCACAGGAGGCCAAAATAGAGCTACGTAGTTTATAGGCTATTGACAATCCCAGCCCAAACTATGTGTCAATTCGGTGACGGTATCCTAAGGGAAGTCAGGGGCGGATCCAGGGGGGGGAGGCTAGGGGGCTTAAGCCCCGCCAAATGTGACTACCCAATGGCCGACTTAAGCCCCCCCCCCAAAACGAAAATCCGCTGAGGGCAAGCACACTGAACCAAAATTCACTCAAGCCAAGCCAAGCCCCCCCCCCCCCCTCAAACCAAAATCCTGGATCCGTCCCTGCAGGGAAATGGTAAGAAGTCACAGATCGAACGGCTCTTCTCTGTACTTTCTCTATACTTTCACTCAATCCCTTGCGATACGGATCCCAAATGGCGTAACGGTGGTTCAAATATGGTCACACGAGAGTGTTGTACGCTAACTCCTTCGATGTACCTTGCAATTCTTCAAAACTGTTCCTGCGGACAGCAATCTAGAATTAGCTTTACCTACAACTGAAGTTATGTGCCGTTCACACTTCACGTTGCTTTGTACTGTTACACCCAAATACTTCAGGAAATCTACAATTTCAGTAATTCAATTGTTCGCTATGTACTCCTGAACAAATGGATTCTTTGCCTTACACTTTTTGCAGTTAAGGGTAAATTGCTATTCATCGCACCAGATCGTGTTGAATTTCTAACTAACAGTCAGAATTGCTTACTTTCCTATAGATGACTGCATCATCAGCGAACAACTACCTAAGCTGCTATTAATGTTGTCTCTGATAACGTTTAAAAAACTAAAACACGAAATAATCCTGTTACACTTCTCTGAGGTCGACGTACTGCGACCGACCAGTTAGGAAATCTCGTATCCATTAAAAAATCTGAAGCAATACACCGTAAGCTCGAATCTGAAGCAATACACCGTAAACTCGAATCTGAAGCAATACACCGTAAGCTCGAATCTGAAGCAATACACCGTAAGCTCGAATCTGAAGCAATACACCGTAAGCTCGAATCTGAAGCAATACACCGTAAACTCGAATCTTCGTTTAACGGCGGTTGTGTTACAAGGTGGAAATTGTCTTAGGATTTCTCAAAATAAAAAAATTTGCTTCGTTAACCTGCAACAGTAACTTTTATTACCCCATGATAGCATAATACCAGTTGTGTTTCACACGATCTGTTCTTCCAAAATCCGTATTGGTTCGTGATGGTCACTGAGGGTAACTTCTTTTAGCATGATGGAAGTCTACAATAAACTGTAAATTTAATCTCGCAAGTAATACAATGCTTGAAACCACGACAAACATTTCGACCGTGAGAAGGTTTTTGCGCCTGATCGACGTGGAGGCCATTAGAGGCGGGAAAGTACTCAAGGAATCTCCTCCTCATAAACAACACATTTCACAAACAAAAAATATACTTATTTCACACAGAACAGCTGTACAGGTGGCAACACTTCAGTTCCTCCATTAGCAGTTAGTACGACCTGGAAGTATCAAAGCTCCAAACCTGAGCATGCCAACCATAGGAAAAACTCGTCAAAGGCAGTCGACCCCAAAATGTTGGGAAAAGTTGGTGAAGTAGAAGAAAAGACCACGAACTGTCTATTTATCGAAATTATGAAACTCTGACCAATAGTTTCAGTGTGAATCGCGTTCAATGTTTCATATTTTCAACGTCTCATCAATATGAAACATACCCTAACTCACCCGCGGAATCACAGTCGAAACCTTGTGAAAATCCTACTTTTTTTGCGTGAGTTGCTTTCAACAAAAAATTATCCTAAATTTCTCATTTTTTCAACGTCACACCAAAGTGAAACTTATTCTGTAGTAACTACGCGAACAACGGGATGTCAAAATCCAACCAGTATATTTTTGCGAATCGCGTTCAGCAAAAAATGATAACAATTTGGCAAATCTCTGTCTTCCAATATCACATAAAAATAAAACACATCCGCGTCGCCACGAACTGTACAGCAATCCGGGTAGTATTAGAAAGAAACGCGTTAAACCAAAAATTATAGGTACTACTTTGGAAAAATTCTGTTTGCCTATATAACATCAAAATAAACCATCTATACCAACGTTATAAATGCGAAAGTAACTATCTCTCTCTCTCTCTGTCTTCCTGTCTTTCTGTATGTCTGTTATGTTTCCATGCGTACACGGCGTAAGCAATCTTCATGAAATTTGATCAGGAAGTTCTATTTGACATTTCAAAGGACTTAGGGTAGTTTTTTTCCTGTATAAATAACATATTTTGTGATGGAATTTTGATACCGGTAACTAAATGAACGGTGACAGACGCATAGCATGTGTAATGCCTTGTCAGAGAGTGGGCCGGTGTCTCAGTGGTTAGAGTTCTTACCTTTAGAAGCAGCAATTTTAAGAGTTGTTTTTGTCGTATGAGGCATGTCTGTACGTTCCGTTGCTCGGATTCCACATTAAACTGTAGGTTCCACCAATTTCAGGGGTGGAATGCTTGGCAAATTGTAGGCGGTCTAACAGTGCGGACGCGTTTACTTTTTAATGGTATATTGGTCCACTCAAACTTTGTTTCTCTCGCAGTCACTTTATGTGTGATCTACAATCAAAAGCAAGTCTCTGTCTGCCTGTTACGTTTTGACAACTAAATGGCTATACCGATATTGATGAAATTTGACAAGGTAATATTGTGTATTTTATTGAGGTATGAAGAACAGTATTTGTGATGAAATTTTGATAACCGATCGAATGGCGACAGACAGCCGGATGCGTGTGTAAGTCTGTATTCTTACATTGGACACTCAGCCTGTGCTTCTCTCGTAGTCAGTTAGTGTATGATCTCTTAATAAATTTCGTTTACAGACAAAACTTATTTTTAGTATAGATGCTGATTTGCGCTGCACCATACTATTATTTTGTGTCTACCTAAAAGTTTCTGGCATCAGTATATTTTGTCTTCATTTTTGACATGCCTCGCAGACCTTGGGTGCAGCTCTAGCAGCTAAAGTAATTGGAACCCAGGAATCTGATGCTCATGCTGAATAAAGAAGAGAAGACAAAGCTGCCATCATAACCCCCCTTCCACGTCCCAGCATCTATGTTTTTTTCTTTCTATTTTTAAACATGTTGCAAATTGATTCTCTTCATGAGACAGGTTCGATGGTAGAATGGTATGGTGAAGGCTTTCCTGTCATATTATGCAGACTCGGCGTTGTTTGGTACAAATCTTACGTAACTTAGAGCTTTCTATATCCAAATCTAAGTCCACGCGTAAGAAGTCGCGGGTAACAGCTAGTAGAATATATTAAACCCGAGACCATGAACTGCACATTAATCAAAATCCGACCACTAGTATTTGCGTGAAACGCATTCAGCCAAAAATTATCCTAAATTTCTCCTTTTTTCGACATTATATCAAAATTAAATATACCCTGTTTTCCTGCTTTAGATTATTCTAAAACCATCAAAATACGACCAGGATTTTTTTCCGTATCGTGTTCAACCAAAAATGATAATAGTTTGGCCAATTTCTAAGTTTTTTGACATCACAACAAAATGAAACATACCATATTATACCCGCGAGATGATGGGCTGTAAATTGAACGAAACAAAATCATTTTTTTTTATCTGCTTAACGTCTCTCTAAAAGCGAGGTCTTTAGAGAGGGCAAAGGATGGGGCGCAAGGAATTCGGCCATGGCCTTTTGAAGGAAGCATCCCGGCATTTGCCTGGAGTAATTTGGGAAACCATGGAAAACCCAAATCTGGATTCCCGGACGGGGATTCGAACCGCCGTCCTCCCGAATGCGAGGCCAGAACGCTAGCCGTTACACCACCACGCTCGGTGAAACACAATCAAAATTCGACCAGTAGTTTTAGAATTTATCCGGTTCATCCTAATTTGCAGACACACAGACCCATTTTTTTAAATTTTTTTTTTAAAAGTTGATGCCCTCTCTGTATTTTATTACTAACCGCAACTCATTGAAAAAAGAACTTCAAATGTACAGACTTTTTCCTGGATACAGTTTTATCATAAGTATAGATTTATTCATGGATAAGAGATTATAGTCGGCGATCTATCGGAGCATAAATGCATAACATGCTTATGGCGTCAAGGGGTACACTGCCCACTATCAAAAAAAGAATTGTCTTAAATTTCGTGAGTCGCAAACCGAGTGCAAATGTAGATTTTGGATCATATATTAGCGAGTATTAATCCTAATTGCAACGTCAGATTACTGGTATAAAGACATCTCTAACCGCGATATCTCTGTAAACTGACTGGGACTTGTTCCAGATTCTCTTTCCCTCTAGATGGTGTTTCTAGAGACATCAGTGTTATTACCACAGTGTCAGTCGAAATCGGGACAAGTCTATGTTCATAAATGTAGACATTTTACTTGGGGACGGTGAAACACATCTGAACATTGTACTAGAGCCAAAAATATCGAATTTACTACCCTGGAGTGGAACCATGACCTTCACTTCTAACATCGACGGCAATGCAAGGTCAGCGATCAGCTATTATTTTTATCACGGGCGAGGTCGAAGAAAAGAGAGTAATACCGTTGGAGCCTGATGTGAAATTTAATAATTTTCTATCCGAAATTTCTTTCTACTCAGGATTTTTCAGATTCAGAGTATTTACACTATTGGAGGAATGTTGTGTTGCCATCTGTCTGGGAAACTTGTAACTACGATCAGTGTAGTTTATGAGGCGGAGATTAGGGGAAAGTCCCAGTATTCAGAACGACCGGTACGCGGGTTTGTGGCGCCAGACTGGAGGGTGTAACAGTATTGTTATAGGAAAACGTTCACTTTAAGCAGTCAGTTAAGGATCCGTAAATCAAATATATCTCAAGCTGATTTAAGAGGATAATGTTTTTGGAAGACATATTCTTGATTCTAATTTCTTGTCCATTAAAATTGTTTGGTAGTTAATGTAAACATTATTGTTGCGGTTTGACCACTGTATTCATTTCCCTGATAATACAGGATAAAAATAAGTAATGATGAATATCTATAGCCATAACTGGGCACAGTTAATCCAAACGTTAACCTCGTTAATCGTTAATCCGCTAATAAGAAGTTAACTTCGATAATCGTTAAAGCGTTGCATTTTTGCAAATTTAACGCAAGTTAAAGTTATCAGTCAAAAGTAAACCGTCAACAATACATCTACCTATTGTCTCTCTGGGAACTGAACATTCAACGTTTTAATCAGCTTCTCAAAGGTATCGGATTCTACAACATGTAGTAGAATCATGTGTCGGCAACGGAAAAGTTTACAATGCATTGGTCCACACCAGCTGTCTGTTACTACAATACCAAAATATTCACCAATACTTTGTTGGCGTAACCTTTTATTAGCAGATGGAGATTAAAAAATATGAAAAATAAGTTTTGGTGCTCTCTACACCAGAATCCACAGTACTTGAAGAAGACTGATTTGTTTTTCCTTATCCGACGAGTTGACCTTGCTTCTACATTTTTTTCACACTGTAAATATTTGGATGTACGCATCCTCTTCATGTGTTGTTTAAGATTATTAAGGCTAGAAACGTGAGCCTTAAGCTGACCGAGCGTGGTGGGTGAGAGGTTAAGCTCCGGCCTCGCATTCGGGAGGAAGCCGGTTCGAATCCCCGTCCGGGCATCCGGATTTAGATTTCCAGTGGTCCAATCACTCCAGGCGAATGTCGGGATGCTTCATTCAAAAGGCCATGGCCGAATTCCTTCCTGTTCCTTGTCCCCAGTCCACCTCTAATGACCTCGACGTCGACAAGGCGTAAAACCATAAGTAAAAAAAAAAAAAAAAATCGAGCTTTGATTGTAGAAAGTTTAGTCAAACACAGCTTGAATTTGTTCTCCCAATCTTGATTTAAATGCAACATAATCGCATAAATGTGGCCAGGGATTTTTAATCTTATCGTTACTATTGGTAGTGTTTCCGATTTCACTAAGTTTCTAGACCTTCAGTTTCCATGATTTAATCATGTAACGAATATCAATTTAATTTATTTCATTAACAAACTCCAAACCAACGCAAACTAAAAAGTGGTACCATATTCCTGGTAGTAAAACGTTAAATTATAAAAATATCACAATGAATAGCTGATTGAATTTGAAACGTGTAGTGAGCGTCAGTTTGCAGACGTAAAATACAAACACTACATAACCCTAGCGTTCCTGCTCACACCCACGCAATGCCTAGCATAACAGTTATATATGAATCGCACTCCCACTTCGCATTACCTAATTCATTTGCTATTCGAACGTATCAGCGTCCCATGGCTCACAATTCAAGCAAACGAAATGACGCCAACAACCAATTAACGGACTAAAGTTAACGGAAGTTAAGAAGAACGTTAATGATTTTTTAGATTAACTTAAAAGTTACTTTTTCCCAATTTTTTAACTTTGTTAATTAACGATTAACGGATTAACGGTTTTTTGTCCAGCTGTGTCTATAGCCATATTTTTCTGATTTCATTCGTCTCATTAGTATCGTGAGGGAAAACAGTATTCGACTACATTCTATCATAGACAAGGTTGCTGTTAAAAGTGGTCGACCTGTCAATCACTTTAGGTACAACTAACACGGTCATATAAGGCGAAAAACGGGACAAGCCTCGAAATGAAAGATAGCAAGCTGTACGCTAGTCAAGATATTCAAGGTCAAAGGTCATAAAATTTAAAAAATTCTCGTTTCCTGTACTCTAAATGTTTTTTTTTTTTTTAGTTATTAGAAAAGTTGTAAAGCAGAGAATTCTCTACAAATTTCGTTATAGACAATATTTCATAGATTTAACAGTTGTTGAGATAGAGCGTGGAGATTGGTGAGCGCTTAGCCGCTTGGACGATAACGATACTGTCCAATACGTTAACTACAGAATCCAGAAGACAGTACGAATTATAAAGTTAACTGTTTATGAATAATATTGTAAATATGAATAAACTGTTATTATTTACTAGTTAATAAATTGTATTTATGGATATAAAATTATTTATAAATAATATATTAATTTAATAATACTAAGAATCAGATAATTTATTTTTAAATGGCAAGGGTAGTATGATGACACAAATATATTCCACTAAAAGCTTTGACAAATATCCTCATTCTAATAAACATATATTATTTTTTGCACGCCTTTAGTGGATATCACATCTACGCTTTTTAAAAAAGGAAAACTATCAATTATTTAAATGTTAGAGAAACATTCCGATTTGGATCAATCAGCTCAGATTTTCAGCAAACAAACTTGTTTGAAAATGGGGTACGTGTCTTTTAAGCAATATATAATGCATCAAAATCAGAATACAGCATAGACGATTTTCGATATATGGAATTTATCTAATCAGCTAGATAACAAACCAGTCCAGTTACGAACTCTTCCACCTACAAGTGCACCAGCTCAACAACACATCAATCGTGTCTATTATCAGATCCAAACTTCGTTAGGGAATGATTTAGAATCCCAGGATAGGGAATGTATATTGCAAAATGAAGTCCTGGAACCAACAACAACATTACTACCACTAGCACCAGAAGAACTTCTCAATATTTTATTTTGCAATTGCAATCAAGGTTGTGGTTCTAGTTGCAGGTGCAGAAAAGTAGGGCTGCAATGCTCCTTAGTTTGTGGCCAGTGTAATGGACAAGCATGCCTCAACGCTTCATTATATACAAATGATCTGGATGAAAAAAGTGAATATGTACTGTAACAGAACAGGCATAATGCCTTTATAGTAATTTTATTTAAGGTAATAGAATTTACATCTATGGATACGTTGGTTATGTAAGCTCTCTGAAGTACAGATATAGTAGGATTATCGCTGATGATGCATGGCGTGTGGATTGTAGTTAAATGCTGATCCGCTTTAGACGTGATTTCTTAAGTGTTAATCTTTATTAAATGTATTGTAATTATAAACAATTTTCCTACCTTATTAAATAAATAAACCTGCAATCTTCGGATCTACCAAATGTCTGGTAGTTAATTTCTTCGTCGAGATTTAAGAATACATGATACAAGAAGTTAATAAATTTTAAAATAGCTACATGGCGACCGTGACAGGACAGTGTGTTTTGAAGTGGGATTAATTAAAAGCATAATTAACCACGGACAAACACTGAAACAAAAGGTAGGAAAAGTGAATTAAATAAAGTAACAATAATTAACAAGCGAGCAGCCATTACCACCGGAACGCGACAACCGAATTGAGCCGACGATTCCCGAGGCCGGCGCATAGGTAACACCAGCAGCGGGAGCGATACGACCGACGCGGAGAACCAACTTCATTTACGGGAGACTGTAAGGGGCGGCATTGCAGAGCGGGACGCAGTCCTAGAAGCTAGCAGTTCTTCTCTTCAAAAGGAAAGTGCCAATTTTTTTATCTTTGTAAGAAACACAAGCTGACATGAGAGAATTTTCATATGATCATTTGCATTGAAAAAAAAAAAAATTAAATTATTTTCTTCCCGAGTAAAAGTCAGTTTGAGTTAATATTGAAAAAAAAAATTAGTTTCAACTTTCCTGGGGAATTTTATTAATTAATAATTGTTACCTTTGTTTGCATTTCATTGCATGCAATAGCGTACACCTTGTTTAACAATAACTGTGATTAGTGTTGGAGCAGAATTTATCTGTTTTAATTTTAATTTTTTGTTTGCTTGCTGGTTCTGTGGATATTTTTTTCTTTGCAATCAAAATATTGTGCGATTGTATTGAGAGTGTTGACAACATGGCTACAGAAGAGAGTGAAATGGTGGAGGGGATGGCAGCAATAGGAAGTGAGTCCTTGAATGACTCAGGTCCTAAGTTCACTGATGGGTCAGTTCGTGCTATCTTGGTACAGTTGCAATCTTTTCAAAATAGTATGGAGTCAATGAATGACAACTTGAGGGCTGATTTAAAATCAGTAGAAAGTAATTTGAAATCAGTAGAAAGTAATTTGAAATCAGTAGAAAGTAATTTGAAGGCTGAGCTTGGGGGTCGATTGCAATCACTTGAGAGTACAGTGGGGAATTTAAATATGTTGGTAGAAGACAATGTTCGACAATTAGGGAATGTCCAATTAGAATTAAGACAACATAATGTTGATTGTAAGGAACAAGCTGAACGACTAGCGGAACGGCTAACTAGGTTAGAGCATAGTGTGAGTAGGGAGACAATACTGTTACGACAGAATAACGAAGTACTCAGTAAACAGTTAGTTGTCGGGGAAGAAGTCAATGTAAGTCACGGGAGGCGACTGGAGGCGGTAGAGGATCACTGTATCCTTTTGGGGAAACACATCAAAGAAGATAAAGAAAAGGTAAACAGTGTGGTCGCAAATGTCGAGTTGATTTCACAGAACTTGGGTAAGTACCAATTATCCACCGCAGCGTTGATAGAAGATGTTACTAGAGTGAAAGTTCCGGCAGTAGAAAGGGAGGATGTATCCAATGTCAGGGGCCATCATTCGACTTCAACAGCAGCGTGGGTCGAAGAGAAAATTAAATGGGAACAATTTGATGGTGATGGGCATATGCACCCCATTGAATTCATTCGGGACTTTGAGGACTTTGCACCTTTCTCCGTTGCTTCTGAAAAACAGCGGATCGAGATGGTTCGTTGGTACTTGGCCGGAGGAGCGAGGCGATGGGCCGACTGGTTTGCTGGCAATTGTAACACATTTAATGAATTCAAGAGGGAGTTTCTACAACATTATTGGTCGGTGGATAGGCAGATAGCCGTACTTAGAGAATTGTTAAGGGAAGAAACTTATGTGGCCGCTAAGGGGACGCAGAAAGACTTTTTCATGATGTGTGCGGTCTCATGCAAATACCTCGATTGGAGTGAAGTGCCAGAGCATAAGAAGATAAGAGTGATATCATGGGGAGACGCAAGAACTGTGCGACATAGGAAGGAATGCTGGGCAGCCTTGGTGGGAATGACTAGTGTGTGTGAGAACCACACCGGGAATTCGAGGGGAACGCCAGTAGGTGTGAAAGAAGAGGATGTTGTAGAAGAGTACCCGAATGATGGAATAAGAGGAGTTTTCAAGGTGGTTTCTCTGAAATCTTATAAAAGTGTAAAATTGAATGGGTGTGTGGGGTCAAGCACTGGTTTAAAGTGCATTTGTACACAGTCAAATCCTCCACGTTTCTCACTTTTCCGAGCTCATTAGAGTCCAAAAGGAGGTATTTTGTTTTTAACTTACGATTAGAAGTTCAGCTTCGACATAGGCAAAGTAATAGGACCAATGTGAAAAACAATTAATAATAATAATAACTCATGTCATGTTGTGTTTCGTAGGTGAAGTGTTAGCCGTTGTAGCCCTGTGGCAAGGTGTGCATTTGGGGGACAAAGAAAGAAAAAAAAAAACACTATGAAGATCAATATCAACTTTTGTTCAACGAGTGGTGTTTGATTGTCTTCTTCTTTGTTTTGTTTTTTTGTTTTAATGTTCCATTGTATTTCTTTCTCCATTTATATGTGACTTCAAGGTTTGTGCAATAATGTTAAAAAATGTTGTTATTAACATAAGAGTAGTCGAGTGGCTGCCAGCCAAATTTTTTGTATTTCATAAGTCATTTCATTTGTCTGACATGTATAATCATTTCAATCTTAGTTTAAGGGTTACCTGGCGACGGAAGTCGGGGCTTTGTTAATGCCAACTTCCGCCTGGTTCCATCGGTGGGAGTGTAACAGAACAGGCATAATGCCTTTATAGTAATTTTATTTAAGGTAATAGAATTTACATCTATGGATACGTTGGTTATGTAAGCTCTCTGAAGTACAGATATAGTAGGATTATCGCTGATGATGCATGGCGTGTGGATTGTAGTTAAAATGCTGATCCGCTTTAGACGTGATTTCTTAAGTGTTAATCTTTATTAAATGTATTGTAATTATAAACAATTTTCCTACCTTATTAAATAAATAAACCTGCAATCTTCGGATCTACCAAATGTCTGGTAGTTAATTTCTTCGTCGAGATTTAAGAATACATGATACAAGAAGTTAATAAATTTTAAAATAGCTACAGTACCTGAATCCTTGAAGCTTTAGGACCAAATTTAGTGGTCGACGATGATGATGATTATAATTCAAGTTGAGTGACAAGAAGAGGAATACTACGACGAACATGAAGTACACTGAGCTGCATACTTGATATAAACAGTAACAACAACAAAATTCCTACATATTAAAACTTGAATTGTAATAGATATAAGATAAACTGTAGGGAAATAAAGATATAATTAAATTGCATTTTAATTATTTCATTTAAATATCGTGTTATTAATATAAATTGAGTTAATAAGTTAAACGAATGTATGATTTGTAAGGAATAAAATATCGACAAATACAATTTATTAAATATTAAATAATTACAGTTTATTTATAATTACAACGTTATTAATAAATAATCAACTTTATAAATCGTACTGGGTATAGAATTCTACAATTATCGTATAGTACAGAAGTGTAATCGTCCATGTGGTTAAGTGCTCACCACTATCCACGCTCTATCTCAAGAAGCGTTAAATCAATTAAATATTGACTGTAACAAAATTTGTAGAGAATTTTATGCTCTACAACTTTTCAAATGACTCAAAATAACGTTTAGGGTAAAGGAAACGAGATATTTATATCAAAAAAGTTTTTTGCGACCTTTGACCTTGAATATCTTGACTAGCGTACACGAGATTTAATGAGACTTGTGAGCCAACTTTATACTATGTCAAAACTAAGGTTTATGCAAACTTACAGCTTTTTATCTTTCATTCCGAAATTGAACCTTTATTTGACTGGACTATACTAAATCAAACGAGAACACAGTTGCAGAATAAGGTGTTAAGGAAGCGTGCACAAACTACGTGGCTCGGTCCAGAAGGAGGGGGGGGGGAGGGGTTGGCTGGAAGGCTACTCTGGGCTACATGGGGGGAGAGGAGGGGGGGTTCCGATCCAGGCCACGTAGCTTTCCTTTCATAACATTTTTCACAGTTAAAATGAGGAACAGAAGTCACAACAGCATGTGAATATTTATTTCCCTCAGTTAATTATCTCCGTATGTAATTTACAATAGTCTGACACGAGAAAACAGTACAACATGTCTTCTGGAATCGAAAGGGGAAAAAAGCTACGTGCTACGTGGAAAGGGTGGGGGGGGGCGGGGGGTAGAAGCAAAAGCCACGTAGGGATACGTGGGGGGGGGGGGGGAGCGGGGGTTCACAGGAGGCAAAATGGAGCTACGTGGTTTATGCACGCTCCCTAATGACTGTTTTATAAAAGGCATTCCTCTCTGTCTCCCGTTGTTTACATTTTATTTTCTTATCAGAAAACGTCCGAAGGAAGACTCATATCTGTCCTCTAATTTGATTTCACAATTTTCACTTTACCACGCAATGTTTGTTATCATAGCTTTGCGTCGCCTACAAAACCAAAATTGTAAAGAACTGTGGTATTTGAACGAATCGAGAGTGCCAACAAATTTCCACGTGCAGCTTTCCTCGTTCTTTATAATTCTTTGTGCTTTCTAGCCATACATAGTACTTTGTTATACGAACATTTTTAGCGGATTTGTTAGGCGGACTTGTCTAATTTTCCGTGAGTCGCTACTTTCACCTAAAGTTAAGTGCGGTGTCAGAGCAACTAAGATATAGCACGAAACAAGGTGTTTTGTCTTGGGCACTATTTACAGTTAAAAAGTTGTGCTATTTCCGTGGCACAATTACCCCGACAGCGCTATACAAAAATAATTATTATGAAAATACATATTATAATGATAAAAATTAAATTATTCTCACTTGCTGTAAAAAAATTCTGTATTGGATTAATTAATTCAGACTTCCGCAGCGACAAAATATATCCATTAAAAGTGAGATTCAGAACTCTGCATCCACAGATATTGGAAACAGTGGAATAAGTTTGAAGAAGGAAAATGTTATGCAACAGTACCTTCTCCTAAAGTTAGAAGCGGTGCCAGGGTAACTACAGGATACAGCACGAAATAACAAGCCACAGGGCCTAACTTTCGAGTCTGGCATTCGTGAAAATACGTGTTCGATCCCCGGTACTTCCTTCCTGACTTCTGTTCTCCATTGTTTCCAGAAATTTCATGAGACGAATGTATGAATGCTTCCTTCAAGAGAACATGACAGAATAACTTCCCGTCCCTTGCCCTCAATCCTCTCCTACGTTGCCAAGATGAAGCTCTCAATGGGGAAAGAAATTTAACAGCTCTCACAAGGGACACCTTTCACCACGAACGCTCGGAACCGCACGAAAACATGTTTAGAATAACAAGCGATCAAAAGAAAAACAGTGGTGTGTGTCATTTCCACGCAGAACTCCACACTTGTCTGCTAGCGCCATTAAAGAACCATGAAAAGAGCCTATTGTTGTGTGGTTCCTGTTAAGGTCATACAGATCGTACCCTTCTAGATGCAACTTTTCCAAAGATGTTATGCTGAAGATATTGCCACCGAAAACAGCAAAATATTGCCAATCCCTTGATGTTTACTGCTTTCGGTATTATAAGCTCTATGTAAGAAGGATTACTACTTTGTAAGACTACAATGAGCCAAACCACAAGTGCAGATACATGATCGTTATTTCATCATGAAACGTCACTCTGTGATTTATAATAAATTTGCTGCACCTACGTATAAGCCTATATTGCAATATGCTTGGCGAAAGCCAGGTTATGACATTGACATTCCAACATCATCATTTGATAATGTAATAAGTGTGTAATAAGTGTGGCTTTCAATGTTGGACTGCGTGAATGAGAAAGTGATTTGGAATGTGATAACGTGGCTTTAGTGAGGTGTGCACATTGTTCTCTTCCACTTTGTTTTAACCACTTCATCGAAATCCTCCATCTGCACTCTGGGGACTATTATAAGCACTATCAGGTGTGTGGTAATGCTGTATATGCGTGTTTTTCGCTGTATTAAGTACTTTAAGCAGAGAATTTTTGGCACTGTTGATTGAACATGTAATGATAAGCTGACGTCACTGAATTACATATATTCATATGGTATTGACATCTTGTTATTTTGTTTCTCTCTATTAAAATTTTACTTAAGGTAGAATGCAACCTTTTGCATGGAAATGACACACACCACTGTTTTGTTTATGATCGCTTGTTACTCTAAGCATCTGCAGTGTCAGAATCAGGTTTAAAATGGGAATTTTTGACAGAATCAGAGTTGACAGAGGTGGTCCACAACAGAACCTTCAAAGAGGAGGGACTGAGCGTGATGGTGTAACGGTTAGCGTTCTGGTCTCTCATTCGGGAGGACGGCGGTTCGAATCACCTTCCGGGCATCCAGATTTGGGTTTTCCAAGGTTTCCCAAATCACTCCAGGCAAATGCCGGTATGCTTCCTTCAAAAGGGCATGGCCGAATTCCCTCCCATTCCTTGCTCCCCATCCTTTCCCGTCTCTAAAGACCTCGCTGTTGAAAGACGTTAAGCAGTTTAAAAAAAATCAAAGAGGAGAGCATTACCTGATTCAGTAATCTGCTATGTTAAAAAGTATAAGTGTTTGTTGACGGGCGTTATGCACGTAGCGGGTCTTGTGACAGTCACGACTCTGCTATCATTGCTCTCTTACTTGACGCAGACATTACGAAAGACAAAGATAACCTTAATTACTGAATCAGTGATAACACTGTTGTTGAGGTCGGAATATGATGAGAAGATTTTCACATCTCGATAAAGTTTTGAGTTTTTACCTTATTTCTATGTGAAATATCTTGATGACTGGCTAATGTAATCACCAAAATCTGAAGATGTAGCTTCTAACAAAGATTTGCATTGCTATTACAGCCAGCCAGAGATTGTTTACACCAAACAACCACTAAAAAATAATGAGCTATTGTTAGTATTTTGCAATATAGTCTTTACCTTTGATTTGTTATTGTAACAAGTTGTGAAAATGATGGTAACAGAAGTGTAATAACAGCCAATATTTTGATCTCCACTTTAGTTGTGTAGTTAACTTGGGCACCCATAACGACCATGATTAATTACGTCAGGATCGCGACGTAAGGTGATACTCACAGTCCTTCCGGAGATTAGGCTTACTGTTTATCTCAATACCATTTTCATACACGTCACATAGCAATTGCAACAAGCACGCAGAGTCTGCATTCCCATAAAGCAAACGAGAAAGTGCGTATTGAATTCATTTTTTTTTTACGCCTGCCATTAAGGGTGGAAAAGGATTGGGGGCAAGTAACGGGAAGGAATTCGGCAATAGCGTTAGGAAGGAATCGTCCCGGTATTCGTCTGGGTGTTTTCGGGAAATTATGAGTCCACCTGTTTTGGACACATCCCGTACTGTAATGCTTACTAACACAAGAAGAAATTTACAGACATTAGCTTATTAGTTGGAAAA
Organism: Vandiemenella viatica; assembly: GCA_031002005.1. Classification (NCBI taxonomy): domain Eukaryota; kingdom Metazoa; phylum Arthropoda; class Insecta; order Orthoptera; family Morabidae; genus Vandiemenella; species Vandiemenella viatica. The sequence goes on from CM061921.1 coordinate 369,055,433, forward strand.
GATTTGTTGCTCCACTTTAATTTATGTATCAGCACTTATTGTCTGCTGACTAAATTTTAGCCAAGCAGCCACCAGCAATTGTGTTGCATTGCTTTAATCACCAGGAGTATTACAGCCTATAGTACGGTGGACACAAGGAAAAAACACTACTCTCTTAAAACCACTTATACCATCGACGGGAATCGAAACTGCGCCCTTTGAAACCATCGCACTGACAGGGCCAGCTAACTGAAATACCAGAATGCAACAAGCGATACACTTTTCATTAAAGCCACGCGTAATTAAAAACTGTATGTACAAATTTGAAATAGCAATGCACATTACCTGCCAACTATTCATTGCATCAAATTAAAAAAAAAAAAACTAAATAAATCGTGTGTTTCAGGGAAGGAATTTGAGATAAATGGTAAAAACAGCGGAATTCGTCCTAAACAGATTAGTACTGTTTTCGTGACTCGATTTTTCGAATATTCGGTGTGTTGACATTAAATAGGTATTCGCGTCAAAAACTGGATTATTAGTGTTACCAAAATTATTACTAGTATAATAAAAATAACGGAGATACATGGAAATCGCGTACGTCGGAACGTCATACATTCCTTAAAAAATACTTTTTCGATTCCTAGGACTTTGAAGTAGCTAGAATAGGCCAATAAAACTAGAAAGATCTGTGATATTCGTGATCATGTAAATTATATCAAGAAGATGAAAGCTTCCAATAGATGAATGCATCTCAGATCAGCCGGGCAGTAAGAGGATACAAAGATTAGCTGAGAAGAAAGGAGGTGAAAAGGCATGGTGACAGTATCACGTGATAACAGGAAGTTGCGTATCAAGATAAGCAATACCTTCCAACGTAATAGAGAAGCAAATGCGTCAGAGACACAACAACAAAGAGACAGATGTAGTGCACTTCAGAAAAATTAAATCTGATTAGTTGTTTGACGGCAAAAATCAATTCACGCCGGTTTCATGATAAGTGATTCACATCTTTTGAACTAGTGTCTGGATTAAAACACTAATTTTTTGTAAAAATTTAAAGGATACTCAGAACTAGTGTTTTTCATATATAAAGTTACTGACATGAGATTTATCACACGATGCAGTTTTTGATAAAATCTATGCTCGTAAACATCTGACTAGTATGCAAACACGATAGGAGAACAGCGGAAGTATACAAAAAGGCGAATCGCGGAATGACAAATTAAACAGTATAGAGAAGTGATTTTCAATGTAATACCGCAATCAGAAATATTTAATTTTTTTTTGAATTACCTAACAATTATCTAGGTTTACGTTTATTCAAAACTTATAAAATCATCCAAAGTGCTTGCATGTAGTCTCTCACTTGTTGAAGCAAGAGAAGTATTACAAGGGAGAAATTGTCGCAGTACACTCACGGGAACGTCGCTGTGCCAACAGAAATTGAGTTTAATCACGTTTGGAATTACCAGATACATGTGAGTTCTTTGCTTATGGAAAAACTGAAAATATTGTTAAAGATTGCCGTAGTGCACCAAAGTGTCATATATATGAGCAAATCTGTCCCACAGCACAATTTTTACACGTGAAAGACTTCATCAAAATGATCCTGTTACTAAATTGTTCGTGATAATTCATCAATTTTCCTGATCTCTTGTTCATTACAAATCTTACACCAATAACTCCATTGACAGCTTGTGTGGTAATTATTCTGTGTCCCCCCCCCCCCCGGACCAGAAATTCTGTGCGTACTTCCACTTAATCTTACTAATTTCAGTGACATCTAACATTAGTCGATCCATCTCTCTTTTTAACTTTTCTAATCTACCTGCCCTGTTCAGACTTTCAGCACCCCACGCTTCAACTCGTAGAATGTTTCTTACAATACTGATGACTCCTCCATGAGCAGTGCCCACCAAAATTAAATACATAACTCCATTTAAAAAAAAACAACAGAATTATATCAGTTCACTAAGTATACACTACAGTTATCAAGCTAGAAGACTGAATGAAAACAGAAACAAGTGATGTAGCAGTTAGCACTAATAGCTGCCGTCAATTATGAATAAAACAGGATAAAACTACTTTTAGTTAAACTCTTCTGGTGTTCACCATTAAATATGAATAAATATAACTACAACTGTCATAATTCAATACTTGGGCACTATATGATAAGACAGAGACAGTATTAGTACTATTTGATAAATATATATATAAAATCACCAATATAAGACCTTTGTATATTGGTAGTAAATAACAAATGTACAATATGTAACTAATTGTTGACCAACTCACCTTAATAAGATTCTAATTAGATTAGCTCTAATGATCAAGAACATATTATGCAAAACAAATATAAAAAAGAAGTATAAATCATTCATAGAACTTCTTTCTTGACATATAATCAAATCACGAGAAATTAAATCAATAAAACAAAATCAGAAACAATATTCGCTGTGCTACTAATGTTATAGCAAATACAGAAGTATTCAAATTAAATAATTTAATTTCTATATATAAAATTAAATCATGTACAATAAAATGCGAACCAGAAGTAAAAGTAACCTAAGCTGAAAAGAAAAACGCAGAACTTATATAAATAGAAAGTTCTGCAAAACTTATCGGCAAAACACCCGAGAAGTATTTTTAGTTGCTCCATGTTGTTTGTAACAAGACGTGCTCTCAGCGTATCGTATTGTCAACCTGTCGTGCTGTCGATCTGTCGGGTTGTCGTTGTTTTTGCCTGTCGTTCTTTGGGGATGTCGAGCATTCGGCCTGTCGTGCTGTCGGACTGTCGACCTGTTAGTCCTCCACGCTTTTGGCCTGTCGTGCTTTCGGCTTGTACTTTCGGCCTGACGTGCTATCAGCCTGTCATAGTGTCGGTCTGATATGCTGTTGGCCTATAGAGTTGACTGCGAATCGTGCTGTCAGTCTTTCGTTCTTTCTGCCTGTCAAGCTGTCGGCCTGTCGTGTTTTTAGCATGTAGTTCTGTCGGCCTGTTGTGCTATTGGCCTGTAGTGCTGTCAGCCAGTCATGCTGTTGGGCTGTAGTGCTGTCGGCCTTTCATGCTGACGGTCTGTTGTACATTTAGCCTATCGTGCTGTCGACATGTCGTGCTGTCTGTCTGTCGTGCTATCGGCCTGTAGTGCTTTTGCTTTTAAGCTACACTGCTGTCAGCCTGTAACGCTGTTAGCCTGTCGGCCTGTTGTGCTTTCAGCCTGTCGTGTTATTGGTCTGAATGTTGTCGGCCTGTCATGCTGTAGGCTAGTAGTTCTGTCGGCCTGATGTGCTTCTAGCATATCGTGCTGTCAACATGTCGTGCTGTTGGCCTGAATGTTGCCAACATGTCGTACTGCGGGCCTGTCTGTCACCATTTTAACATGTCGTGTTGTCATACTATCGGCCTGTAGTGCTTTTGGCCTGTAGTGCTTTTGGCCTGTAGTGCTTTTGGCCTGTAGTGCTGTCGGCCCGTTGTGCTGTCAGCCTGGTGTGCTTTTAGCCACAATTGGTGGTGGTAATAGTAGTAGTAATGGTATTAGTAGTAGTAGTAGCAGTAGTAGTAATGTTAGTAGTAGATGTAGTAGTGGTGTGGTCCCATTCGGTTTAATAACAGTAGATGTAATAGATATTGGAAATGTAATCAAAATTTTCTTTCATTCATTGTTTATATGTTAATACGTTATTTATATAACTAAAAGATATAAATATATGTAAGTGTAAAAGAATGGAAATAAGGGCCCAGATTAGATACTAGGTGCTGGGCTATGTCGCATATGGAAAATAAATAATAAAATAAATAATAATAAAATGTGCTTTTAGCCTGTCGTGCTGTTTAATGTTGTCGGCCTGTCGCGTTATCGGGCTGACGTGCTTTCGTCAGTAGTACATGGACAAACCCTCATTCTACACAAAAATTACGATGTTCAGAAATAGCAATAACAATAATGAAAAAATAGTGGTAAACAACTACTGAACGACCACGTAAATCGTACAAATCAGACACTAACACAACAAACATGAAAATAAAATAAAACATAAAAATACAATAAACCCACACACGCACAAAACATAAATCGAAAATTAAATAAAGGAAACATCATTCATTCAAGCACTTTTGAAACGGATGTTTTCAAGACAACTTATGATATCGACAAACAAAATGTTCACCTCAGACTATTATGTCGCTAGAGAGCGCACGCTGTATTTACTGTTACTAGCTTGCAAAAATTTTGACAAATGACTTCAATCCTAACATGCTTTGGGGAAAAGTGGAGATGTCCAGCTATAAAACTTAACTAATCAATGAAAATACGGAGTAGTAAAAAGTTAGGAAATGTTACATGTTTAGACTTAACAATAAACAAATAAAAAAAGTTACATTGGCGTTGTATATTAACGATTAACGAACAAAGCAACTGAAGGAAAAAATGGCCTGCAGCAACACTCCATTAGTTCCTTTAGTTCCATTAGTTTCAAACGTGTGTTACGATGTCACTTCAGGAGTAAGCTGTTCTCAATTCTGAAATTTGTTATAAATGAAAAAAAAATCATATTGTTGATATATACATAGGACTCGATGTAGTTCTTCGAGACATATCTTTTATGTTAAACGTGGACGTAATAGGTCGTCTTTCGCGGCTGGATGAGTCATCCATAACAATAATAAAAAAAATCTATTCTGAGTGAAATTCTTAACGTTGTTAGAGATTCCCGAGTTGTTGCTTTTCTGCGACACTATTAAGTTAGATGTTGTTGGGATTAGCGAAATTAAATGGAAGGATGCACATGACTTCTGGTCTGGGTAACACAGGATAGTAAGCACACAATCTATCAATAGAGTCGCTGGCGTAGGATTTGTAATGAATAAGAGAGTAGGGAAACGGGTGAGTTATTATGAACAGTTTAGTGACAGGATTATTTTGATGAGGTTAGAAACTAAGCCCGCCCCAACCACCTTAGTACAAGTGTATATGCCAACGTCACAGGAAGATGACGAAGAAATAGAGAAAATATACACCGAAATTGAAGAACTAATCCAGTATATGAAGGAGGAGGAAAATCTAATAATCATGGGTGATTGGAATGGGACAGTGGGAGAAGAAAAAGAGGGGAAAACTGTAGGGAGTTTTGGTCTAGGAGAAAGAAATGAGCGAGGAAGCAGGTTGTTAGAATTTTGTGAAAGATACTAGCTAGTAGTGTCAAACACACTGTTTAAGAACCATGCAAGAAGGATATAAACCTGGAAACGTCCTGGGGATACAAGCAGATATCAGCTACATTATATCATGGTCAAACAGAGATTCAGGAATCGAATTCTAGACTGTAAAGCGTGCCCAGGAGCAGACATAGATTCTGACCATAATTGGATAGTAATGAAGTGCAGACTGAAATTCAAGCGAATAAGGAAGCAGCATAAACAGAACAGACTGGAAGTGACTAAATTGAAACAATCTAGTACGAGAGAAAAATTTGCGGAAATGGTAGACTTAGGTCTAAGAAGTAACTCTGAAATGAGTTCAACCAAGGGCGAATGGAATGCATTAAAGACCGAAATAATGAAAGCTGGTAAAGAAAATTAGGCTTTAGGGAACAAGTTGCCCGAAAACCTTGGATCACAGAAGAAATTTTGGAACTGATTGATCAGTGGAGAAGAATCAAAAAAACTCAGGATGAAGCAGGAAGAGAGCAATACAGGCAATTTAAAAATAAAATGAACAGGAAATGCAAAAAAAAAAAAAAAATCAAAAGAAAAATGCCTAGAAGAAAAGTGTGAAGAAGTAGAAAAGGAAATGGTCGTAGGTAAAGTAGATGTTGCATCTAGGAAAATAAAACAGAATTTTGGAGAAATGAAGAAAAGAGATGTGAACATTGAAGCTGCCGATGGGAAATCTCTTTTAAGCTCAGACGATAGAGCTAACCGATGGAAAGAATACATTGAGAAACTGTATGATGGGGACGAATTGAACAATAGCGTAATAGAAAAGGAAGGCGATGTGGACATTGATGACTTAGGAGATCCTGTTTTGAGAACAGAATTTAATAAAGCTCCGAATTTCTTGAAAGCAAATAAGGCACTTGAAGGGCGGATCAAGAAAACCAATTGCGATTTGTTGATTTAGAAAAAGCTTTGTATAATGTTAGGTGGGACAAGATATTCAAAATTTTAAAGAAATCAGGTCTAAAATATCGAGACAGAAGAATACTCTATAAACTGTATAAGAATCAGGAAGCTATAATAAAAGTAGAGAATCACAAGAGACATGCATCAGTTAAAAAGGGTGTGAGACAAGGCGTAGTCTATCCCCGTTAATATTCAACTTGTTTTTTGAAGAAGCAATGAAGAAAGTAAAAGAAAAATTTCCACGTGGCATAAGTTTTCAGGGAGAGAAAATCAGTATACTACGATTTGCTGACGACATTGTCTTGTTAGCAGAGAGGGCTGAGGATATTGAGAAGTTACTGAATGGCATGAACAAAATACTGAAGGAAGATTTTGGACTGAATATAAATCAAAGCAAGACAAAAGTGATGAAATGTAGCAGAAATAATACCAATACTATTGGATTAAATATAAAAATAGGATCGGATGCAATACGAGAGGTAAGAGAATTCTGTTACTTGGAAAGTAAAATTACAACTGATGGCCGAAGCAGGATGAAAGCTATCTGTTAAATTTTGTAACTGCGTAACAAAATTTTGTTCTTAGAACCACGAGTTAGATTGGATAGAATATTATTCCATTTCATTTTCAAAGTTAGTTTTTATGTTTATTCAAGTTAGAAAGCAGTTTTACAGTTTTCAAGACAGTATTTTCAATATTTTTAATTTGAACATTCTTCGGCATTCGCCTGGAGTGCGAAAGTCGAAATCTAAATTATTTATTTTCGGCTAAATGATTAAAGTTAGGATATTTTTAATAATAACTAAAGTTAACATTTATTTAAAGATCTAGCGATTTGTAAAGTTTGAAGGAGATAGAATTATTTTTATAGTCGAGATCAAATTAGATGATGAAACCTTCAGATGTGAGATGAGAAACTGATCAGTTATTGGAGAGATTCTCATGGGAAGTGCAGCCGCTAGGTTTTCCCACGCTCCGTGAGTACCAGAACTTTCCTGGTTAGTAGCCAGGGCTAGCGAGTCAGTCGGCTAGGAACAATGCGAGGGGACAGTCTTCAAGTAGCAATCGACGTGACACCACGTTAGCTTCAGTAGTCGGTGAAAGTTTTATTTTGGAATAATGCCGCTTGTTTTATTTAAGTTAACCATAATGTCGTGTTAAAATAGTATTTCTCCAAGTGAGGCCTCGGGATTGTCTAAATTAACTAAATTTTGAACAATGGGAGCGCGTGACGAACTTTTATTGGCTTTCTTCAACTAGAGATTTAATTCTTTCAACTATTGGGGTGTGGTCTGGCTCGACTGGTTAATCGAACTTGTAAAACATTACTTTGGAAAAGTCATCTGATTGCCTGTACAGTTTTTGGCTTTGTGAAATTTGGAAGAATATAATTGTTTAAATGGCAATGAACTATTTATCGTTATTGAACTTTACCTCTCCATAGTTTTCGGGTTAAAACCTATGTGGCGGCCGTATTATTCTATTTAAGCCAAAACTGTTACATCCAAGGCTACACACGGTCAGAGTTAAGACAACGTGTTTATGCAGAACCCCACTGCAAGCTCGGTTCTTACAAGGAATGATGTAAAAAGCAGAATAGCACTAGCAAAAAGAGCCTTCATGAAAAAGAGAAACCTTTTAGATTCAAATATTAATCCAGGAATTAGTAAGAAGTTTTTAAAACTCTTTGTGTGGAGCACAGCATCGACTTTAGGAATACCGGAAAGAAAGAAAATTGAAGCATTTGAAATGTGGTGCTACAGAAGAATGCTGAAAATTAAGTGGACAGACAAAGTAAGAAATGAACGAGTTTTGGAAATGATGGGTGAGAAAAGAAGTTTGTGGAAGAAACTTACAGAAAGAAGAGACAGGCTGGTAGGTCATATTTTGAGACATGCAGGATTAATTAATTTGTTAGTGGAGGGAACAGTCGAAGGTAAGAACTGTAGAGGAAGACAAATATTAGAATATTTCAAGCAGATAATTGAGGACGTAGGCTGTAAGGGGTATGTAGAAATGAAGAGGTTAGCACAGGATAGGAAGGGATGGAGGATTACATCAAACCAGTCGAAAGACAGACGACAGCAAAAAAAAAAAAAATAATAATAATAATAATAATAATTGTTAAACCCTTTTATGTATACCGTCCAAATCGTATCTTCCAACAGGATAATGTCCGTTCTCATACTGAGGCCATCACAACGCAGGCGTAGCAAAGGTTACGACCGTGGATTGGACTTCACGCTCCTCAGATTTATCCGCAATAGAGCAAGTCTGGAATGCCATGGCTAGACACATAAGGTCAAATGGTCACCCAGCGCAACTGGCTGTAAAAGACATGCAAGCATGGAGAGACATACCCCAAGATAACATCCCTATACCTATTGATTCAATGCCTGCAAGGATCCACGTATATATCATTAAACTTAACTGTCTGATACATTTCAATTTTTTCTCGTTTATTCTGGATATATTGTTTCCCTGGGTATATCTACAAAGCTCCTTGAAATTCCACCATTTCTGTCTGTGTGAAACAGTTTCCATTTCCACCATTGTAATATAACTGAAGATATTGGTCAACATTGAATATACCGAGCGTGGTGGGGTGAACGGTTAACGTTCTGGCCTCGCATACGGGAGGACGCGGGTTCGAATCCCCGTCCGGGCATCCAGATTTAGGTTTTCCATGGTTTCCACAAATCACTCCAGGCGAATGCCGGAATGCTTCCTTAGCAAAGGGCCATGGCCGAAATCCTTCCCATTCCTTGCCCCAATCTCATCCCGCCTCTAATGACCTCGCCTCGGGGAAAAAAAAACATGGAATATTGGACTATCGCATCTTGGACATTATCGCACCAATTTGGTAGTTTTCTTTAACTGAAAATGAAGCAAATATTCAATGTATAGAATGATAATACGGAAATGAAACAATATCTTAAACATTTCTTTCGTATGTGAGCATTATATATTATCACCTGATGTACTCGTAATAATTTCCCTACGTATATAGCATCCTACTTTTCCCCCTCTGCAACTTGTCGTTACGTCTTTAGACGATCTTTCACTAAAGTTTACCAAACTTGCGCTATTTTACTTTGATAGAGGTGTCAGATAGACTATAAAATTGGACACACCAAAACTGTGATAGCGAGTACGGTTTACAGGGCTTCTTTGAGATTTCGCTATCTAACACGACTTTTGTATTATTGATTCATCTGCAGCGATTTAAACAACTAAAATGATAACCTCAAATCCCAGTATTTCCACCGATGTTTTACTATCTTCCTCCTACCTATCAGCTTTGTTTGTTTATATAACTGGTCAATTCATGGTTGTGTGAGCCACGAAGAACTGGTTTCACAGAGTAATATTTTGTTGTTAATGAGTCCTTTACTTTTGCCACGTTGTTATAGAAGCTATATTTGTGGAATGGAGTATAGTACAGGGCGTTCGCCGGGAAACGCAACCCACTGTTAGCGCTACAAGGAAGAAACTGCTCCCGGCGAGCGAGCGGTCAGTTTCCGGCATTGTTCGACCGTCGGCCGCGGACTATTTCATAATAATTACGCTTCATAAACTTCATAAACTTGTGTGCTAAGCATTTAAATGTGACGTAATTCATTAGCTTACCTTATAAAAGATGCTGGAAGTGTTGACCCTCTTGTGTAATGCACATTTCACATCTTCTGAACATATTTCGAGACACACGCTGCCCTAACTGACTTAATGATTTTTTGGGTGACTGTTCTAGTCGAAAAGCGATATCGTCAATTTTCTCCTCTGTGAGAATACGATTGACCGACAGTCTCTTTTTGTTAAAAAATGAACCCGTTTCTCTTACTTTTTTAACCAGACGCAGAATTGTTGATTTAGCTGGCAGTAAAGCGCCAGGAAATTCGCGACGAAATTTACTGCGACACTTTTTAAACGACTTCTTCTTCACATATGTATCGTAGAGAAATATTCTTTGTTGCAAACTGTAACGTACCATAATTTTACTCACACTCAAACACGGTACAGATTAATAAGAGTATGAAGCCCCAAACCAGCCAAACAGCAAAGAAACGTTTATTCACAGCACTGATTAATAAGAGACTGAAGTCACAAACTATCTACAATGCAAAGAAACCGTTCTTAACAATGTAAGGGTCACTGCACTGCACTGTTGGGGCAGCGGAGGTGTTAAACAGTGCGGTGATTCACGGTGCCGTGTGGCGGAAACTGCTGGCCCACTGACCGAGCAAGTTGCCGACGGCAACAGACTGGGAGGGTAGCGTTTTCCGGCGAACGCCCTGTATATCCACACCAGCAGGCGTTCTATTTAACCCTTTGCTTTACTCGTTGCATTGACCTTTTATTAAATATGATGGTCTTATTTGTTAAAAAGAAAGTTGATGGGCTGCTAACTGTGGTTGGATTCGCCAGTCCGACTGCAGGATTGGAATCGATCAAGATACTTCCTAGCAGAAACGTCAGAGTTTGCTGGATACCTAAACCATGCTACAAAACATATACCATTTCAACATTCACTCGTTAAGTACATTACACAAAAATATCGCAGGCACTATCTCTGAAATCAGCTAAAAAGTAAGATTATTTATGTTCCTGGGGAATATGTTAGGGATCAGATTTGTCGCGCTACTTCTCCTATCTGGCCGAACCCTTCTGTAAGTGAAGGGAAAAGCATGTTCACTGGTATGCCAATATAATCAATGAAGTGTTGAACAGTTTTATCTTGTTCATTTTATTAGATGGACTGACCAGGTCGTTCAGTCTAGTCTGATCAACGACGAGAGATGCTGAAGCCAAGCAAATATAAAATTTCCCCCATATATGATGAATCATATAGCATCAAAAACAATGATATTTTCGATTTATCAGTTCTATAAACTTTTTTTTAACCAACAGAGATACTATTTGAAATCCAAAGAAAAAAGTGGAATTTTTATGTAGACTATATATTTTTAAAACAAAAATCTTTATCCCTCATACAAAATTTGCATAAACAAGATCTTCTTTATCTTTTGGTTTTCGTTTGTTTCCGTAGTTGGATCAGGACTTGCAAAGCTACGAAGTAAAATCTTCCCGATTGTGATGAACTGTTCATCAAAGTATCCAAATACTGTTTTCTACAACATGAGAAATGGTTGTTTGTAATCTGCCTCCTCTAATGACCTCAGCATCGACGAGGCGTAAAACCCTAATGAAAAAACATACTTCTAATTGTTTTTTATTGATCTGGCTTATAGCAGTTTTCAGATAGATATGCTCTTCGTGAAAAAGGCTTTTCTAAGTTCGTTTCAATTTTTATGAACCAGTTTGGGGTGGGGGGGCTCCAAAGGCTAAAATCTTTCGTAGCTTTGGCTGAGCTCCCCACGTCTTTCTTCATGAAAGGAATTTTTTGTTTGTATTTCACTAAGCCTTTTATTTTTTGGATATCGTTTCAACTACTGGCTCTTTAAAATATTATTTCTGTGCACCCAAAAGCGTAGGACTAGCCAGGATACTTTTTCGATACACCCATTCATTTAAGTTCACTAAACAGATTAGTTTACACCAAGGCTGCCCAACCAATTATGGAGATGGACCACAATTTCTATTATAATTTAGCCTTCGGGCCACATAATACTTTCCTATAGTTACAATAGATATTTAAATATAAAAGAAGTTATAAATAACGCGGTTTAATTACAATCAAAAAGTAAAAACCATCAATGAGAACTTTGCAGAGGTTTTCTTAATTATAATCAAAAAGTAAAAAACATCAGTGGGACCTTTGCTGAGGTTTTTAGCTAGCTCGTTCTAGAGCCAACTTCAGGACTGATGTGAATAGCTTGGGGAATTAGTCTCCTTGTTTTACCCCTCTTTCTACTGGGAACTGGGCTGGAGAGCATATGGAAGAAATTTCATAGTTTTTAAATCAATAATGCCAGTATATCTTAAAAAACAGGTATTTGAACAATGTGTATTTCCGGTCCTCACATATGCCTGCCAGACCTGAACCCCCAACAGTCACATGAAACAAAAACTGAGAACTGCCCAGCGAAGTATGGAAAGAGCAATGCTATTGTTTACAAGAAGACATGAAAAGGGCCGTCTACATTCGTTCGATAACCAAAGTGACAGACATCTTAGAAAGAATGTCAAACCAAAAATGGCAATGGGCTGGTCATATTGCTCGGGAAAGAGACGAGAGATGGACTACGGAAGTTCTGTAGTGGACACCAAAGAACCTGAAAACAGTAAGAGGAAGACCCCCGGATCGTTGGAATGACATACAACGAGTAAAGGCCGCCACACACGTGCGGGAAACCCACGGGATTTGGACGCAATGGTCACGGCCTTGCGGGATCCCGCCACGTGTGTGGGCACTTCCTTGAGGCCGTGGCCGCACCCCAGTGCGGCCAAATCCCCACCGAAAAACAATTCTTATTTCCTGGAAGGCAGGGAGGGAGGGTGAGAACCTCAGCGTGTGTGTCCTGCGGTCAGTCGGCCTTCGACGATTTCTTGTGCGTGCCTGCGTGTGTTGCGATTTTGTTTGTCTGTTTTGTTTGTAATGTTCCGTTTCGTGATGTTCCGTGTTTATAAAAATGTTTGATAATGAGCCCTGTCTATAGGAATTGAAGTACTAGGAATACCACGACAGAAACAAACGAGAAGCTGCCTACGCTAAGCTGGCATAAATATTGAAGGAGAATGAACCAAATGCAAAAATTAAAAAAAAAAATCAGCAACATTAAACCATCAGGAAATTAATCTTTGCGAAGTGATGTGCTGAAGAACATTAAAATAACCGGCAAGAAGATCACTTTGACGTTGTTAGCAAAACAGTTGCAATAAAATTACGTGGCCTTTCGACCAATCAAACGCTAATAGCAGAAAAAATAATTAATGACACCCTGTTTCAAGTCGAAATGGGCTGTTTAGGAATGTCTTACAGTGAGCAACGGTTATCTACTTCTGCTCTGTACTATTCTGCAGGGAGCAGTTCTGGATTTTTTTTTTTTTTATCTAGGAACCTCAGCAAATAGTCTCAGCCCACACCCTTTTCAAGCAACACCCGCAAGATCATTATAAACCACCAGCAGATTTTGATAAATTACCTCAAAACAACGACACAGTAGCAATGTTCTATCAAATTATAATGCAAATGATATCATGTGATTTGAATTTGCTTCAGCAGATCAACTATATCAATGAAAACATGATTTTTATTTAGTTTTTATGTCATTTAAACTTAATTTTATGTTGTTAATGTATTTACGAACGGGAATACATCAATTATATTAAATAATATCAGTGTGTCAAAGAGAAATCGTCATATAATCTTTGCCAAGAACTTTATAAATGGCCTCGCATGTTCCTGGTATTACGTAGCCAAGGGCTTGAGGAGAAATTATTGTTGAAGACTTGAGATCTTCATAGCTTCTTCCCACTGACAAAAACCACAGCGTTGCGGTAATTCTTTCGTGGTTCGAAATTGCTCCCCGCATAACGGTATCTTTATTCGTAATAAATGGAGTGACTAACGATAAGAGATTTAAATAGGTTTCTTCGTCCATCCTCAAATAATTATGAAAATATTTGTGAAAATACTTCAATTCCGAAGAAGATTTGTGTCACAATATTTTCCTCTTTTTAGTAGCCACTCTTTACACCATACACTTCTTCTAATGCGCTGTTTTGCGCGAGTTTTAGCGCTACTTGCCGCGATTAACAAACTAACAGCAGCCAATGCGTGAACATCAACGGATGCTGCCATCGTGAAGCCAGCTCTGAGACTGAGAAACCCTTGAGGATTTTAACCCCCCGTGTGTGTGCAGGGCCACTTCAATGAAATCCCTGCGGTCCGGCCCGCGGACTGTTTCCCTGCGGCCCGGCCTCCACGTGTGTGGCTACCTTAACAGGCGTGAACTGGAAGAGAGTTGCTCAAGATCGATCAGCCTGGAAGGAATCAGAACAAAATTATGTAGCATTAAATTGTAAAATATAGCTCATCTGGCTTAAAGGGAATGCATCCTGAAACAAGGATTGATAAAGCAGTAAAAATAAATAAAATAAATATTCTAGAGCACTGCTGTTGGCGGGCCCAGTCTGGTCTGCGGTTGGGCAGCCTTGTATTATACTTAATAAAACTGTTGCCACATCTCGTTGCTTTAAAGATCTTTTTATCATATAGAACATGCTATTCCAACCTATTTGTAGATCCTTCATTGATTCTTTATTATTATTATTATTTACCGATTTATTCAATGCTTCATTTAGAAATACTAATGATGGTCTTCAGTTTAATAAGTTAATTTTGCACCTCAGGCAATAGTAAAATATTTTGGGAAGCAAAATTTAATGTACGCATGAAACATGATATGTGCTTGATGTAACGAAGGAGATTTGCGAAAGGTATTGTTCCAATGATCAGTGATGTTTTCATTCGATTCATTCCGAAAGCTAACTTCGTAATTTTTACCAAAAACACTTCATAGTCAGTCAAAACAGCAGAATTTTTATTTTATTAAAATGTTTTTATTAACTCACTTTGGGCGTTGTATGTCTGGGTGGAATTTAGTAATTGATTTTAAACTAACTTCTCGATGAGCTAGAGACTTGAAATTTTGACCATAGCTCCGAACTGGATGACAATGCATGAAAATGGGGAAAGTTGTCCGGAAAATTGAAAATTCGGAAAAAACTGAAAGTACTTTTTTTCTATGGACCAATTCGGCTAATGTTTTTAATTGTTCTTAATAGTGGGAATTAGGTTTTTAGTTAATGAAAAATTGGAAAAGTTGCGCGGAAAATTCGGAGGAAACTGAAATTTTTTTTTTGTGTACCAATTTGGGTAATTTTTTTAAATGTTCTTAATCGTCAGAATAAGGTTTTTAAAGAAAGAAAATTGCAAAAGTTGCCTGGAAAATTCCGGAAAAACTAACTCGCTTTGGGCTTTGTCTTTCCGGGAAGGAATAGTCGTCACGTTACCGCAGCGTGATCCAGAGTGTATATGGAGCATTTAGCCGTTTTAAAATGATTTCTAGATCTATGCAGTATTGAAATTAAAGAAATATAAATCCCACTGAATAACGGTGCAGTAATAGGAACAGTCGTTCTGGTATCCTGACCAAATGCGTTCATATGCCCGCCAGAGGAAATGGATGTGGACGGCCGATAGGTGGCGCTGGCAACAGGCGGAACTAACGCCAGTTTTAGCACAGAAGGCTAAATCAGTGCAGTCCTCGGAAAAGTCGTACATTCGTCCGATAGATTTTCCACCATTTAATGACGCCAAGAAAGACTGCGATACGTAGTTGCATCGTCGTAAACAGCATTGTTACAGGTTACGAAATATGTCTTACAGCGCTCGCTGTTTCTGTCATGGGTATTACCCAACAGGTTCTTCCTCCTTAGAAAATTAGCCCCATTATCGGATCCAGTCACCCTCACATTCAAAGAAATGTGCACACTTTTAACAAATTACTACTTTCAAAGATAGCACGTGGTGGCCTCCCGCCTGGAGTTCCATCAGTATCAAACAACCAGGACAATCATACTGGTCGTGGGTGACGGATTTCCAAGGCTTCAGTCGCAAATGCGACTTCGTTTGCACAAACTCAGAGTGCTAGGCCTCGTATGCTGACTCCCTGATTCGCGATGTCGTTGCACAGCTAGCTTCAGACCCAGAGATGCGCACAGCGGCAGTGATACTTGATAATCCATCACTGGAGGACATTCTACGCATCGCGCACTCTTATGAAATGCTCGGGCTGCGAACGAGCGCCTCATGGTACGTCCGCGAGTAGCGGTGGTCCAAACGACACAACGAAACTGCCGCGCACGAGGCACACCCAGGGCGCCCTCCAGACGCCAACAAAGCAGGGCGCCATCGCTGTCCGACGTATCTATGACGTCTGAACCCCGAATCCCACCCCGCCGACGGGTCCAGAGGCCCCTGCCTTCTTGCCCACAGTGCTTCAAATTGCATTCTCAGGTGGATTGTCCCGACCACGGGGCACATTGCACACGCTGTGGTAAGGAAGGGCACTTGCGGTCAGTCTGCTGAAACCGGGCACTTCGTCCCAGTCCAGTAGTCCGCATGCAGCAAGAAACGGTCAATACACTACAGACCATAGATCCTAATGGCGACTCGTTCTCACAGAAACTGTTCTTAACTCCCAGAATTGCCAACCAGGATATCCGTTTTCAGGTGGACACGGGAGCAACAGTCTCGCTAATAAACCAAGCTACCTAAGCCCGATTAGGCTCCCCACCGTTGTCCCCACCTTCACGGCGTTTAGTACTTTACGGGGATAGGTATGTTCGCCTTCGAGGTCAGTTCTCCATCACGGCCACCTGCAAACAAGTTACCAGACTAATTACTTTTTTGCTGTGGACCAGCCCTCAGCTACTAATATTTTGGGTTAAACGCATTTACCACTTTCGGATTCTCAATCTCTGACGAAACCCAGACTCGGTTCCATTCCATGTCCTCGGTGCCCTCTGTACTAAGTTTGCACTCATCTTTACGTCGGACTTAGGGTGCGGCTCAGACTTCGAGCCAGGTGCAGTACCTCGCTTCTGTTGTACCAGCCCCTTTCCAGTCACCCTACGTGCAGCAGTAAAACAGGAGCATGACCGACTTCAGAAGATTGAAGTAATAGATCCTATCAAGTCCAGTGCGTGGTCTACACCACTCGTCATCATCCGGTAATCCAATGGCATCCTCTGGTCATGTGAGGATTTTAAGGCCGCAATTAACGCCCAGTCTCAAATCGAAACGTATCCGATCCCATGACAGGATGATCTCCTCACTAAGCTTGCAGGTCGCGAATACTTCTCGAAGATTCACCTAGCAGATACCTTTTTGCAACTCCCACTAGATGAGGAATCGCAAAATATCGTAGCCATCAATATACCCTTCGGACTCTACAAATACAAGCGCCTCCCATTTGGCATCGCTTCCATCTGTTCTTATCGACTTTGGCAAAGATGGAATTCATTTAATCAAGCCATAATCAATACAGTTTTTGGCACTTCGAAACTATGGAACAATCGAGCGAACACAACTTCCACTATGCTGGGCCTGCAAGGATGTACAGTGCACCATGCTGTTGTATACCTGTGTTGAGTATACCCTACAGCACTCTTCGAATACTGAAGTTTGTAGTGATTGTGTGATTTTTGTGCTTTTACGAGACGTCCACTCTGTAAGTTTCATAAAACTGAATTCCGTCACCAGGGACCCAATGCACCCGGATACCAATTTACCAGGGAATTTCTTATCAAACTGATGACTATTAACATTCCTTTGACACTAAGTCACTCTGTTTGTGGTAACAGTTTCACAAGTCACTAGAGAAGTCTTTTTATACAACATGATTATTGACGTTTAGTCGCTTAAAGAAATTATTAGGCCTACTGTCGTTCTCTTCTCACGATACAGTTGAAGAAATTATTTCAAAAACTTTTCGTGCGACATTATTATTTGCAGAGGATTTGAAATTTAATGTTGCTTCTGTTATATCCTCTTATCAATCTTTTATTATAGAAGTGAATACTAGCGATTTCTTAATGTGTTATATAACAGTACCGTGAAATACCGGTGTGTAGACATGGGTAGCTGCTTTTTTTTTTTTTTTTTTTTTTTTTTTTGCTTGTTACTTTATGCTTCGTCGACGACGAGGTCGTTAGAAGCGGGAATAGACTGGGGCAAGGAACTGGAAGGAATTCGGCCATCGCCTATTGAAGGAAGCATCCCAGCATTCACCTGGAGTTATTTGGGGAAACCATTGATACTCCAAATGTGGATGCCGGGATGGGGATTCGAACCCGCCTCCTCCCAAATGCAAGGCCAGAGCATTAACTGTTCACCCAACTTGTTAGGTAGGTGTTGCAAAGGATTCACCTCCCAGTGAACTGCTAACTCGTGTGGTTTCCTATTGTTTTGGAAGTAATGTTTTCATAAGAGTTACTGTTTTGTGTGTGTGTGTGTGAGAGATGACTCATATATATATATCACCCCCCTCCCCCCTCCCCCCCTCCCCCCCCTCCCCCCCCCCCCACACACAGTGTGCGTTGGCAGGCTATGGATATCATGGCGCCGCAACGATTGATCCAAACTGACATGATATTTTTAATTTTGGTAACAGCTAAAATCCAACGCATCCTGAATGATTAGCAGCGGATTTTCTCTTTACCTTTGTTTTTCGCTCTGCTGAATGAGTATTGAGTAACCATCATATCTTCCCATACATCACCGTGCCAGGAAGTAATGCCACTGATGTGGTTTGATTACAGTCCCGGATCTATAGGTGTTTTCCAAAATAATTAATCTGTAATGTTGGAAGCAATGGGTGTCATTCTCAATTTTTTGCCATGGCTCAGAAAAATCTTAGATCATTTGATGGGTGGAGGAATTCTTTAGAGGGTGGAAGCAAAATGCTAGGAAAATGGTGTATGAAGGTAAGTGGAAGTGAGAACAAGAATAATGAATGACTCTTTGGCTGCATCAGAGTTATAATATCTGCAGATGATACGAGGGTGGTTTGAAAAGTTCTGAGAATGGAATAGATAGAAATGACTTACCTCAGTTAAACTTTATTTATCAATTTAGCCTCTGTACACTAATGCATGTTCCAATGCCTTGATCCCATCTAGATTATATTACTCCAGGCCAGCAAAATACCAGTCAACTTCGGCTGTCAGTTCTTCATTTGAAGAGAATCTCTGTCCACTGAGGAAGATTTTGAGCTTGGAGAAGAGATGGAAATCTGATGGAGTGAAATCAGGTGAATAAGGTGGATTTGTATCTTAGTTCATGCAACTTTGCCATGGCGACAACACTTGTGTAATGGCATGCATTGTCTTAATCAATGACAACTTTCTTCCTTGCCAAACCTGACCTTTTTTCGCTTACCTTTTGCTGAAGGTGGTCCTGTAGGTTAGAACACAATTGTTTGACCAGTGCTGGGCCATAGCCAGAGTTGAATTCAAGGTAGGGCAGAGATGGTTACAGGTAGGGCGAAGTTAAAATTTTACTTGATCTAATCTGGTGAATCAATTTTTGTCGTACTGTGATTGTGAGTGAGTGAGGTAGTATTTAATTGTTGGGAAGGGTGATAGATAAGAGAAAAAATTCATTTATTCAGGTTTCTATTATTTCCACAAACATATTATTATTATTATTAGCTTTTATGGCCTCATTGGACCACTTAAGTAATTTTTTGGTTGTCTTCTTAGGCATGTCCATGCACCGTTCTTTCCGAATTTCCCAGTATCTTTACATTTGTTGTGATATTTTTTCTCTTTCCCCATCTGTAAATACCCTCTACATTGTGTGTCATTTGTCTATTTTTGGTTTAAATCTTATTTTTTAGTATTTCAATTTTTTGTTTTTTCTGTTTTGTAGATCATCCAGGGTTATTTCTAATTCTTCCATATATTCTCTAACTTGCCTATTGCTTCAGCTTTCAAAGTTTTTTATTATTATTCTTATTAATCTGATTTCTGGCATCCTCAAGTTGACCTTTGCAGCGATTGTATTCTCGACAAGACTTTATACGTGCAATCCAATCTGTAATTGTCTGGGTTTGATTTTTCTGCTTTTTATATAATGGATGTATTATAGCTGTAGTCCAATGTTATGCTAGCTCTTCTCTGTTACAGATTTTCACCACGCATTTGTATAATGACATCTTTGCTGAGTCTGGAGCTCCACCAATGTTTGATCTTCTCCACTTGCTTTGTGGTTCTTGAGCTCTCTTAAAGCTGTGTAACCTTCATGTATTGTTGGTGGATTTACATTTTCTGTCGGTGTTTTTATTGGGGTTTCTGTGTTTATTTGAAGAAGTTCTGGAGGATTCTCACAATTCAGTAGTCTGTTGAATACTTCTGCTAGGATTTCCGTATTTTCTTTATTGCTATCCGGGTCATCTTATTATTTTTGTTTTGTTTTGTCCATAAACCAAGTAGCTCCATTTTTGTCTCCTGTGTTACCCCCTTCCCCCCCTCCCCTCCACATAGCTCAACGTGGCTTTTGCCTCTACACTCCCCTTCCCCCCTCCCCCCGGTTGCACGTAGCTTTTTTTTCCCCCTTTTCATTCCAGATGACATTTCATACTATTTTCTCTTTTTAGACTGTACGTCATTTTAACTATGAAAAATGATATGAATGGAAAGCTATGTGGCCTGGCTCGGAACCCCCCCCCCCCCTCCAATCCCACCACATAGTGCAGCCTTGCAGCCAACCACTCTCCCCCTAGATCAAGAAATAGTTTATGGATGCTCCCTTAGCATTAGTGTTGGAGGATCATATCTTAGGAGTTGCCTGCTAAATATTTTGTAGTAATCTTGGGAGTTTGTTTTCTTGATGTTTGTTTCTGTCATAAAAAGTACGAGGGTGAGTCAAATGAAAACCTTAAATTTGTAATAAAAAATCGAAATTTCGCACCGTTATCCTGTAAGTTTGTAAGTGTGCTACAAGCAGCGTGCAGAATGTCCTGTTGGTGGCAGAATAGTGCAGATGCTCAAATACCGTCGCAGTATCAGTATAAAGATGGCTGCCCCACTTGAGACTTGCACCAGGGAAGAACAGCGTTCTGCTATTCGGTTTTTGACTAGTGAAGGTGTGAAACCTATTGAAATTCATCAAAGAATGAAGGTTCAGTACGGTGATGCATGTTTGTCACAGCAGCAAGTCTACGAATGGAATAGGAAGTTTACAAATGGTATGACTTCAGTGGAAGATGCTCCTCGTCCAGGTCAGGCACAACGAGTTTTGACTCCACAGAACATTGCAGCAGTTGAAGTAATAGTGATGGAAAACCACCGAGTGACACTGAATGACATTGCAGCATGTTTAAAGATTAGTCATGGTTCCGCACACCACATTGTGCATAATGTGCTCCAGTTTCAGAAAGTGTCTGCAAGTTGGGTGCCACGGAAGCTGACTCCTGAAATGAGAGAACGACGTGTTGATACTTGTGAAGAACTTCTTCGGCGCTTTGAACGAGAAGGTGATGGCTTCCTTCAAGAATCGTTACTGGGGACAAAACCTGGGTTCACTTCCACCAACCAGAAACGAAGAGAGTGACCAAGGAATGGCGCCATTCCTCATCACCAAAAGCAAAGAAGTTTCGAACAGAACCATCAGCAGGGAAGGTTATGCTGACTCTCTTTTGGGACGAAAAAGGCGTCATTTTGGAGCATTACATGCCTAGAGGGACCACTGTCACCAGTGCATCATGCACAGATCTCCTAAAAAATCATCTTCGGCCTGCAATAAAATCAAAGCGACGTGGATTGCTGTCATCAGGTGTCCTTTTGCAACATGTCAATGCAATATTTAAGGTTTTCATTTGACTCACCCTCATATATATTTTTGGTATTGGTGTTTAATTCTTAGCTTTGCGAGTTCCAAGTGTGATTCTTCGGTTTTCTGATTCTGATATTTTACCCAAGCTTGATGTCTATCTTCTACTGTTTTATCACATTTGTTATTCCACCATTGGTGATTTTTCTTGGGATTTATTGGAGCTACTTGTTCAGCTATTTGTTTCTGTTGGGAAATTATTTCCTCCAGGTCATCAGTTAATTTTATACTGCCATTTCTTTTTTCATATTGTTTATCAGTTTATGTTGATCATAGGCTCTCTTCTTTTTGGGGTAGTATGTTTTCTTTGCAACGGAGTGAACTTAATTTTTATTTTTACCATGTAATGATCTGATCCAGTGTCTGTTCCTCTCAGGATTTGTCTGTGGTAATTCTTATTCATACAAACATGATCCAGCTGCCATCCTCCTTTTTTCCAGTCTGGGTGTTTCCAGGTTTAAAGTTTATTTGGTCTTCTCATGAAGTATGTTGATTTTGAGATCATGTCATGGTTTCTGCAGAATTTCACCAGTCTTATGCCAATGTTGTTCGTTCTTCTTTGTGCTGGCCATTTCCTTGTTATATCTATATATCTTTTTTCCATTCCTAATTGGGTATTAAAAATCTCCAATTAAAATTTTTGTGTGATTTTTGTTTATAGTTGTTGCTGTTTGATCCAGAAGTTCTCAAAATTCATCCACCTCTTTTCCATGTTATTCCCTATTATTTTTATCATTAGTTGGGGCATGGGCATTTATTATCATGTATATTCTATTGGCAGCTTTTGTAGTTAGTGTTGAGAATCTAGGAGATTGTGTTTTGAATTCTACTAGTGACTCTATTGTTTCGATGTTGACTATGAATCCTGTTCGGATTTGTGGACACTGCTTCATTACTCTTTTTCCTGGTATTCCCTTGTAAATTATATATCCTTGTGATTCTATCGGTTCCTGATCAGTATTTCTCATTTCCTGGATTCCAGCTATCAATGTCCTTTCCTGATCCATTTTGTCTGTCAAAATCTTGAGTTTCACGGGTTGGATGAGGGAGGTTATATTGTGTATTTCTATGTTATTTATCTGCCCTGTTTTAATTCTAAATTTTGCTCTTCTGTTAGTCTTGGGTATTTCCAAATGCTCAGACTCATCTAGGTCATCTTTCAAGTGACTGCCCACCGTATATGAGTGCAGTCTTCCCAAGTTGTTGCCAGGTGGTGGAATTTTCCATAGAAGACTTCCTTCCATGTTGACTTTCAAAGGTATTCAACCATGTGCAAGCTCCGAGTTACAAATCCGGTTGTTAACCATAGGGGTTGTTGTGTGTTTGGTCCACAAGAGCCATTTTATTTCACTCAAGTCCGCTGGCAAGGCGGTTATGAACCCCACCCCTCCCCTCTATCAGCCACCTCGGAGTATAATCTCTCCACCTACTCTGACAGCATAGCAGGTTCGTGGACACAAACATATTACGTTCAATACAATAATAAAAACTACTTCCTTAAATCAGATGAAATCTTTGATTTGCCATATAATAAAAAAAATGCATAGGATCTCATTCACATCAACTGACTTCGTTTCTTTCTTTTCAAAGGCCAGAAATAAAAGGCTTGCCATTCTTTCCTGGCCCACTGACAGCCTCTGAGGCCTGTCAACTACAGTCAAAGTTGAAATCGCATATTCGCACACAGCAGTACCATAGAGGAAGGAATATATGGAGACGACGCAAGGGACCTTCACCACGCTCTGGAGTGAAACCGGGTAGAGAGAAGTGGGGTGGGGAGGCAGCCATATTGCTTGGCAGTAGAAACACGGGGAAAAGGCACAAAAACATTAAGGGAATCCAAAGACAACCGTGACACTGCAATTTGATGATGGATTATTATGTATCTTGACGAGACGAATCAAAATTGAAGAATAAAATTTTTTGATATCGAGCTTAGTTCTCGAGATATACTGTCTCAAAAGAGAGGAATTTCGGGTTGAAATTCAGAAGAAAACTTTCCCTAAGGTCAAATTTGATTATAGACTAATATGTAACATGACGAGATAACTCGATAGTGAAGAATATATATTTTCGATATCTCACTTAGTTCTCGAGATATGCTGTCTCAAAATTGGGGTAGTTAGGTTAGGTTAAGTCAATGTTTAGAACTTTTTTTTTTTTTAAAAAAAAAAAAAAAAAAAAAAAGAACCCTTCAAAAGACCTCTGAGTTTACTCAGAAGATATTGTACTGTTAGTGGCCTATGTAACTTTGCTAGCAACATCAGTGGGTTTATCTTCTTACCATACATCAAAAGTCAGAAGCTTAGATGGAAGTGGTTTACATTGCGATACACATTGTGTCACTAACACAGTGCTAACGAAATTAGTAACAACTAATAATAAATAAACTGTTTGTACCTTTCTGGTACATGCCGCATTTCATCCTACCCACATTTCCATTAATATTTCCGCTACAAAATCAAACTATGTGGACAGATCTAAACACATGAAATGCATCGCGAACTATATTTCGGATAACAGCAACATGTGCTTCTTCAAGTTTAGTAGTTTACACAGCAAAAATTACCGTATCACAATTAATTTCATCGTACACTTTCAGTGTAAACTGAAACTGGACTAAAGTATACACATTCACTGTATCGCGATGTAAACTTGACCTGCTAAAATTAGACTTTCAATACTTGTTTACAACAAGACTAGCCTCTTAGGTGCAAAGTATTAACATATTCTGTTTGTCTACACTACACCAACAAACATTGAAGAACGATGTCACCCTATTAAGAGCAATCAATAAATTTATAGCGATAGGCTCTAATCTTGCACTTATCTATCAACGGGCCCACTGTAAGCGGGCGTGCAACATCGCACGCGGGCGGCACATCAAGGGGGGCGGCAAAACGAGTTTTTTTTTGCTCAACAGCTGCTTCGGGTGGCCGGCGACACTCGGTATGGCAACAATGGGGGCGGCAAATAATGTTAGAAGGGAAGGCAATCTCACAGTTTTTTTTTACACGGTTCAGAAATTTACTAGATCCACCACTGGCTGTAGTTAAAACAGGGGGCGGCATAATCGGTATTGCACGCGGACACTTTAACAGCTAGCGGCGGGCCTGTCTGTCAAACACTTCAAGAACAATAATTACAATGTGATTTAGTTACAAAACGTTATTCCAGGTTGTTTCCTATCTTGTCTGTTTGTGCAACCGTATACAACACAACTTGACATTATAAAAAACTTTGAATTATTAGAAAATGAAATGTTCACAGCAGCATACACAATGTAAACAGTCCAATGTTTTGGGGCGAGTCCTATGGCCGCCGGGCCTATAAATCATCCATCTGATTTGATTTTTTGATTTTCCTCTTGAGCCTCTTATGAATCTGGGTCCTATTTTCAGAATTGCCACTTGCCATAGAGTTAGCTTCTTGCAAAATTTGATGATACATTTCATCTGATCTCAGTTTTTTCATTTTGGACGCACTTTATGATTGTTGTGGCGTCTTTGAATCCTGCGTTTTGGGCTGCAGGCTAATGCAGGGATAAGATTTTTTTTGGGCCCCAAACATGGCCATTCGGATTTCCAGATTGAGTATTACTTTTAATGCCGATACTCTTAAATCCATCATCACCATTAAATCTGTCATTTTTAATTTCATCCAAAGTCATCAAAATCGATGACTAATTATTGTTTACAACTTTTGTAACCGCCAAGTGTCTTGACCAATGCTGTTCAAGGAAACAGCCAATCCTTTTTCCACTATATAAGGCTGCTGTTTTGCCATGGTGAAAGAATTCATGTAACATGATGTATTGATCCAAAAAAAGACGGATGAAAGCCTTTTCCAAGATTCTCCTGATGAGTATAAAATGCAAGAGGCAGTTGTTCCAGTATACGTGAGGAATTATTAGGCCTTTTTTATTTTCTATTCTGGTCGCAACTCCTGAAACTTTCCCATACATTACATTTATGACATTATAGCATGCTGGAGAGGTCAATGTTATTTTCTGTAAGCATATTTAACGTTAATTCCATGAAAGTGGCTGTAACAAGGTTTTCAAAAGCTGTAACTGTCAACAACGACTCATTGACGAACCTATCGTTACTGCAATATTTTCTGGGTTATTTTTATCTCTCATCCCATCTTCCATTAGAGTAAACCGGTTCACACCAGATTCCTCAATATCTTTAGCAATGGAACTAAGCACTGCTATAACCATTGCTTGAATTATTTGATTTTGAATTTCAGGTGAACAATATGTTGCGTTTTGAGTTATATGACTGAGAGCCGCCTTCAAATTTGGATTTTTCAAGCATGTGTATTCAAAAAATAAATTCTGAAATAATCCTTGTTCCTTTTCTTCCTCCAAAATATAATTTCCACACAAAGCAAATTAATTGACAGCTAGAAATTCTACTACTACAATAATAGATATCGCATAAGACCTATGCTTTTGTAATGATATTCGACATATTAACATTTCATCACAGCTACAGTAGTTGTAGATATTCTATGTAATTAGTCCTGCCACATTGCCATGGCTTGTGTATGAGAAATGGATTTTTAATCAGTGGCATTTTTCCAATATATGAATCCTGTAAAAGTGTACAAAGTCTGTTAGCTTCCATGAGGTAAAAATTGCTGGCAAGAGTAGCAAAAAGCAGCATCTTTCTAGGCTGAATACTGAACCATTCCACTACAGAGGTCCTGTTATTTTCATTTTGATGTACATCTAAAATAACATGCTTTATCGCTTCTCCAATTTGTGCAATATCAGAAGGAGCACTATAGCTAACTTTACCAACATGTTTTACCAAACCTGTTTCTATAGGTGTAGGAGTGGTAATTGTATTTTGTGCTTCCGTCTGTTTTGAGGAACGAGGTCCTTCATGGTTAATTTCCTCTTCAACTCTTCGTATATCCATCACAAAATCAATCGGTCTTCAATTCACAGCACTAAATAAACAATTGTGTCACTAACTGCCTGAAACATTGAACCTACACTACACTAATAAACATCGACAATATATACTTCAAATGTCATCTGTGAGCAGAATAACGAATTAGTATATATGGACAGTGACAAAATGTAGTTAATTTGGAATTGTTTACACGTCGCTATGCTAGTAGTACATTAATTTTTTTCCCATCATTTCATACTATGAACAAACAGTTTAGGTAATTAGCTTATAATCTTAGTTGATGGTATCTTTTAAGGTAGGGCATTGGAATTTTAAGGTAGGGCATTGCCCCACAATGCTCCCCCTTAGCTACGGCCCTGGACCAGTGGGAAGCTAATCTATCAACAGAAATCCGTTTGTGTCCCAGAAAATTGACGTCATACATTTCCGGTCAACTGTATTGCTCTTGCTTTCCTTGGTGGTGATGAATCACCATGTTTCCACTGCTTTGACTGTTGTTTTGTGTCTGGGGTATAGTAGTAGACCCAAGCTTCATATGTGGTCACAAACTGGTGCAAAAAATCTAGTTGGATCTCTGAAAACGGGTTAAACATCGTTGGTACATTTCCACTATGATGCGTTAATGATCCAATGTTAAGAGTCATGGCACCTATCTAGCACAATTTCCTAATCTCCAATTACACTTTTAAAATGTGATATGCCTGTTCAGGTGACATTCCTAGAGCGTCAGCAGTTTCCTGCACTTCCAGTTGGCGACCCTCAATAGCCATTTTATTCAGTTTTGCAATAATTTTTAGGGTAGTGGCACATCTTGGCCGACAACTACGCTGATTATCAAATAAGCTATCCCAACGATATTTAAACTCAATTGTCCACTTGAAAACAGTTCTAAATGAAGGAGCAGATTCTGCTAGTGTGTTCTAAAAGTCAACATGAATTTTCTTTGCTTTCATACCTTTCTTTACAAAGTTCATAATCACTGCTAGAGTCTCGATTTTTTCCATCTGCAAAAATCACTACGCAGGAACAGTAACAAAGTGATCTCCGATGCACAGATCTCTATTTGTAGTAGTGACGTGTCATGTTTTTACTCCTAAATGATGACGTATTATTACTTGGAAAACCTCGTATATTTCTGTGTAACAGGATTGCACTGACAGGGTATTTTGTATATCTACTTGCAACCATACACAGGATATCTTCTCAATTATGTCAGCACTAAATGAAGATAAATGTCAAAACAGTCAGGTTTTTTCTGAATACTTGATATAGAGAAACTGCTGTGAATGCTACAGAATGTAAATATCCTGGCAGGACACTTTTATAAATTGGTATTGATTGCTATCAAAGTAGTTTTTGTTATAGAAATGGCAGTAAAATGAGGTGCCAAGTAAGTAACAACAATGGTTTTTGAAACTATAGCAAGGCCCTTGTACGAGTGTTATGGGATAGTATGGGACTCAGTATGGACAAGACAAATCAGCTGGAGGGGATGCAAATAAGAGCAGCTAGATGTGTTTGTTTAAATTAATGTAAAATATTTTTAGTTACTGATATGCTGAAGGAATGAGGTAGCTAAACAGG
This sequence comes from Vandiemenella viatica, assembly GCA_031002005.1. Classification (NCBI taxonomy): domain Eukaryota; kingdom Metazoa; phylum Arthropoda; class Insecta; order Orthoptera; family Morabidae; genus Vandiemenella; species Vandiemenella viatica. The sequence continues at coordinate 369,083,406 of CM061921.1, forward strand.
GAGGCATAAAAAGTGGAAAGTTTGTATTCATTTATAAGAGTTCAGGACTTGAATAAGTTACTGAGGTAGGTGCTAAACAATATCTTTAAGCACATATATAATTTAAAGAAAAAATCATATGAAAATGTGTAGAGAATCTGCCATTGGGACATAGCCACATCACAGATAATAATAAGTTCAGTAAATTAGATCCAATTGTTTTTAAGTTTTCTAGGGGGGGGGGGGACAGACTGAAAAAAAAGGATACTTAGTTTGTTTCATACAAAAGAATTTGATTATATACCAGAGTGTGTTGATGTGAATAGCCCATAAAAACTGACTGCGAGATGTTTACTATATAACCAGAACAAAAATGTATTTGGAAGGATTAAAATATGGTTTAGTGAAGAGAGCACCGTGTCAACACGGATTTCGGAAGAAGAGATCGTGTGAAACTCAATTGGCCCTGTTTTCCCATGACATAATGAATGTTATCGATGCAGGTTCGCAAGTTGATGCAGTTTTTTTTTGGATTTTCAGAAAGCTTTTGATTCTGTGCCACACAACCGACTTTTAGCGAAGATTCGGCTCAGATTTACGAGTGGATACGTGATTTTCTAACTGGTCGATCACAGTATGTCGTTGTTGATGGGGAAGCCTCTTCTAAGATAAATGTTACTTCGGGCGTTCCTCATGAAAGTGTAATAGGTCCACTTCTTTTCTTAATATTTATAAACAATCTAGGTGACAACGTCAAATGCTGGTAGCGATTGTTTGCCGACGATGCGGTTATCTATAGGGAAATAAGGTGCTCCGACGATTGCTTAGAAATTCAGCGCGATTTGGATGCCATTTTCGATTGGTGCCGTAAACGGCAGCTTACACTTAATTACAAAAAGTACAAGGCAATGCGAATAAGTAACAAAATGAATCAGTTTGTTTAAGAGTACAAAATAAACAATACAGCTGTTGACACGGTTGATTCCCTGAAGTATCTGGGGGTGATGCACATAACTTCCGTCGTAGGCAAGGCTAATTCTAAATTACGATTCATAGGTCGTATTTTGAGGAATTGTAATGCTCATACAAAGGAGATAGCATATAAAACACTAGTGCATCCGCGTTTGGATTACTGTTGTGGGGTTTGGGATCCGAATCGCAAGGTTCTGATTGACTCAGTTGAGAGGGTGCAGAGGAGAGCCGCTAGATTCGTGACTTGTTGTTACAGCCCTTATGAAAGCGTCACAGAATTGATACATAGATTGGGCTGGGATAGTTTGGAAGACAGACGACGTAGCTTGCGTTCGAATTTATTGGAGAATATGCGAAAAAATTTAAATTTCGAGTGCAACGAAATACTTCTTCCGCCAACCTATTTAGGTCGCAATGACCGGAGGGATAAGATTAGAGAAATAAGATGCCATACTGATTCTTATATGTATTCCTTCTTTCCTCGCACTATTCAGGATTGGAATGGGCGGGTTTAGGATTGGTGCTTAGCACCCTCTGCCACCTACAATGTTTGTGATTTGCAGAGTATGAATGTAGATGTAGAAAGCTCATTTACTTGCAACAGACAAAATAATAGTGTGCTTCTTCATCCCATAGTGAAATTCTGCTACTGTGTGTCTGCACCTAATGAATCAAATAACGTTTAGGTGTTCATCTGTGTGTGTTACTATATCCATTACTTTGTTTCTGGCTTTATGCCTCATCGACATTGGGATCATTAGAGATGAGAAGGTGCTGGGGGAAGAAACTGAAAGGAATTCGGCCATGCCCTTTTGAAGGAACCATCATGGTATTCACCTGGAGTTATCTGGGGAAACCATGGAAAAGCCAAATGTGAATGGCCGGACGGGGATTCGAAACTTTGTTCTCCTGAATGCAAGGCCAGAGCATTACCACTCACCCACCATGCTTGGTACTGTTTCCATGATCTGATTACAACTAACTGTGGCACTATATATTTGTTTCCCATAGCTTGAAATAAAAACTTGACAACTCCAGTTGTTAAAATCCTAATATACATTAACCATTCCTAATGTGTTTTAGTGCACAACACATAATTCATATGCAAAGATAGGACAGGTTTGCTCTATATAATAGGATATGAAATCCTAATATGCTTGCTGTTGGAAATAAATATCACTTTTATGCAATTGCTATCCTATAAACCTACACAGTCTATTGTTTTAATGAAAATAACTATTACTTCTTGAAGCATTTCAACTTGGGCCATCAATATAAATTTTCTTGGGTGTGTTAAATAAAATATACCTCATCTTTAAAAACAGTAGTTTAATCATTTTGATGATTTCAGATGGCAATTTATGATACACTACTGTTCGGGATAATTCGAGAAAAGTTCTGAATCACTCCACAATCAGAGGCTGTGTAGACCAGTGTAAGCATAATAAGTGATTAATACTGCAGTGAAATGACATGCACATAGGCCCAGCAGTGCCTTCTTTTGTATGACCAGACAGGTCAATGTTACGTCACTCTCAGTCAGTACAGGGCTTTCAAACAAAGCAGAAACATGCAATAAAAGTGGCATTATGTTTTGTTGATATCAAAGGGTGCAATATTAGCATGTGAGTGAGTTGGAACATCACAGAATGATTGGTCTCCAGAATATGGTTACTACGATATTGCTGTGCATACAGGGCACACCTATGTGACAGTGATGTGTTTAGAACCAGTGGATAGAACAGGGTTGTACACAGTAACAAGAGGGTAATGGACCACACAATGTGACCACAGTGTTCACATCACCTTAACCAACAAAACAGCTTTGCTTACCATGTTGGTTTGACGTTGGAGCACAGCAATGGGTATGGACGCGTCTGCGCCGATGGTTCTGCTAAGGGTTGTACTGGTGGCACGCATCTCATTCCATTTGCTTCCAATGACCAGAAACCACATTCACCTTAACTTCAATGGGTACACGAATGCCGTCACTGTCAAAATGTAATGTTTTTGGATGAGATCCACTTCAACTTCTCCTACAGTGATGGCCACATATGTGATTGATACTACCATGGTCATTGTTGAATGATATAGCAGACAAATCACAAGTGTGATAGTTTGGGGCACCAGTGGCTATAATATGCAATTTTGCCTCTCACGTACTGGGGGCAATCTGAATAGGGGGAGGTCTTAGAGCCTGACACATTACCACTTTTTCAGGAAGATCCACATGACACATTTCAGCAAGACACCACCTTGCCATATGTGGTAATGAATGCACAGACCTTCTTTGAAAAATGGCAAATACAACTTCTTTCATTGCCTCCATGCAGAGGCGGCCTTAGGGGTTGGTGAGCAAGGCAATTGCTTGGGGCCTCACTCTTGTTGGGCCTCACCCAACAATCCGACTAGAAAAAGTTTATATTTAAAACTTTTTATTTTATCCTTAGCTATTAGTTACAACTATTAAAAAGTTGGTTAATTCATAGAAAAGTATACATACATAGTAATAAGTGACTAAATAAAACTTCTCATTTAGATATATTCAATGTCACATTCATATAAAAGTTAAATTAATGATATAAAAATTACTTAATTAATAAATGAATAATATTTTTTGTAATTTTACTGTAAAACATGATTGAAAACTTCATTACTATTTGAATTTCGCACCTCACGCATCAGAAAACTAACTTGCACTCGCTTTTGTTATTTTCATGATGTATGTGATTTATGCTTGAGGAATTCCTGTGTTTCATTTCTTTAGTCAACTCTTGTCAACTTAAGCTTATTTTGCTGGCAGCTGCAAGTTGGAGCTAATGTTTTCACATGGTTATTTTACGAAATCAATGTTCAAAAAATTTCTTAAAAGTGAGTTGCATAGGAGTACTCTATAATCTATGAACGTAATAAAGGACATTAAAATACTTTCTTTACCTGCATCATGTTATCACCTCACTGGTATTCAAATGCGGTCTTCACAAACCATCCTTGAAGGTCATTTGCACATTATACTGGATTGAAAGTTTCTCGAGTTTTTGAAAGCAATAGCAATGAAATGTCAAATGTCAATCATTTCACATTTAACGTGTTTCTTCTGTTTGTGGTTACTTTAATTCATTAGATATTTTTATTAATTAAAATGAGATCATTGTATATTTTAATTTAAATACAGGCCATAAAGATGCTGTATAAAATTTCATGTAGTCTTAAAGAGCTAGTCACAGAGTTTTTTTACCAGCTGCATAGTGCACCTCATTCATAGTCACATATCTTACTCTGGAAAAGGAGACCTACAGTTTAATGTAGAATTGTAACCATGGAATATGCTAGCATTTTGCATTAACAAATCAATGCTTTGCCATAGGTAAAATTCAATTTTAAGGCACTTAAAATTGTAACTGAGACCGGAATTTTAACGGAGATCTTCCGTACCCCAGTTGCTCGCCTTAGCCATCTAAGACATTAGGCCAAATATATAATATCTTTTTAAACATAATAAAATAAATGTACCCTTTTTCTATAAAATGTACTTTGTTGAACATAAGGCAGTTCGTGACAAGATTTACGTTATCTGGGTATCTCAAGAGTACAACAAGCAACATAGTTAATTGCTCCTAAAATTGAGTCAACTTGTAACAAGAAACAAGCTCATCCATCAAATTAATTAATAACATATTGCTCTTTGTGTCTGTATTACCTTTTTAGAGAAATCCTAACTTTTTTAAAATAAATAAATAAATAAAAAAAGTTTTTTTTTAAGGGGTTCGCCATTGTTGGAAAATTTCATAGGGGTACATGGAGCTATGAATTTGAAAAAACCTGCTTTACAATGATGCAATCTACATTTTACAATCATCTGATTAACATGCAAGTGAGGTTGAAGAACAGGCTTTTTTTAAGGTAATCGATAACACGAAAACATCATTTGGCCATGAAGGACTGAAAATTTCTTAACTGCCTCCATATGCTTCCCCACATCCACCAGCCCGACACTGGAACATAGGATCTAAAAATAAATCAAACTAATGATGGCACAGTGTCGGCCAGCTGTCGGGTGAAGCCCGGTGTCATTTGAACTAACTTTGATCGAGTGAGCACCATTAATATGAGAAGTGTCACGGTGACTTTGTGGATCAGTATAAGTCTAATGTGGCCTGACCTGAATGTGTTAAAAATCATTTTTAGGGCATATATCTATCAGTAGGTAAATAAACATTGATTGATATTAAGTTTTATTGAATCTTACGTTATTAACAGTTCTTATTGTAAAGAGTGAATGGTTAAAAAACTGCATAAATCTACTTAATTATTTCTGAGTTAATTTTATGTGCAAAAAAAATTTATGAAATGAGTTCATGTGATCATGATGCCGGTAGAAAATTTGAGTTGGGTAGCTCAAAAAGGAAACTAGCTATCAAAAGAAAATTGGAGCTTTAATTAAAGATTTTAGTCTTAGGAAAAGCCGCAAACATTATTTTTAAATCCTTGTGCATATCTTTCAAGGAATTTATATACTTTAGTTTATCATCATTAATAATTTGTCATCTTTATGTTTTGTTGACTTCTGTAAATGTTACAAATAAATAAATTTTGAATTATTATTTTAGAACTTTTGCATTTCTCGTCAATCATAATGCCTACTTTTGGTTCACATACTTTGCACAAGGAACAAGGGCCTCATGAAAATCTGCTGCCCTGAGCCTTTCTGCTGCCTGCAAGTTCACCTGACATTTCACCCATCCCTGTCTGTGATTTGTGTGGTTGACAAGTTGTTTCTTCTGATCCTCCTGCAACCACTGTTTATGCATATACAAACCACATGACAGTGTATCCAGGTGTTCTTTGGTTCCATACCACAATGTCTAGAGGTTCTGATTGCAGCACATGGCAGTGTTACACGTTACTGAATTCTCATGTTCAAAATGCACACAAAATTCTGAATTTTAATCATTTATGAACTGTCATGTCCCTAATCTGTGGAAAAAATTTCATTGCAATCTCAAGTCTCGATGTTGCAATTTTCACAAACAATGTAGATCTAACAATTAATATCTTAAAATTGTTAACTTTTTTGTACAGGTCACTGTATTAGTAGCGCAGCAAAGCTTCCTGTAGTGAGTATGGCATAACCATATATATATTACTGTTAAAATGCAGCTCTCTCAAATTCCGTGTATAGAGATCAAAGCTATAAACCATTTAATTATACTGAGGAGGCAACTTGGTACTCAAAACAAAAGCTCCTCAAAGTTTACTATAGGCACAATAAAACTTATAATTAATTATTCTCATAATTTAAAAATAGTTAGCTATGTAATCAGCCAAAAATGGGAGTAAGGTAAAGTGGTGTAGAAAGTCAATGGCTAACAGCAAAAATTTAGTCTACTGTGATTTCAGTACCCTGTACAGACTAGATTGAAACCCTGAATACATTGCATGTATAATATGGAGTTTTACCATAGAAACTATCCACTAGCTTGTATGGTTTACAGATCCTGTGTAATGGAATAACAAATTTTATATTAGATTTTGTCATAAGGGTTAAATTTGTGGTTTAAAATGTTCAAAGATGCAGCAATGCTCTTTTGAGGATTTAAAATAAAAGGTTGTCTTCTAGAAGGAAATTGCATCAATCTTTTCTATTTATTTTTTGTTTTCAAAATAATGATACAGTATTATGTGTCCTTAAATTGGGTATCTTGGATATGAGATACCAAGATAACATGAAATGATAAGTAGGAGTGTAGGGAAATTACCACCGGGATATTTTCTCTATTGCAAATAAATTAATTTAATTTGAACACATTTATGCTCAAATCATTTCTACTTAAACCCCAAAAAAGTGTATCAGTAGTTATGTAATTAATTTCTTGGCTAAGAAAAAATATATTGGTAAATATCTTAAAGTATCAACATCAAATCCTTATTTTGAAATACATTTCTTTATGTAGTGAAATCAGAACCTTCATTAACAAACAAGCACCAATACTTTTATTTTGGTATAATTATTATTTTTAGGATTCAATAGACAATGCATATATGTTCTGGAATACATACACTGAGAAATAACAGTAGCAGCTGCATAAAAACTCATTATTATGAATCTTGGAAGCAACAACTTGACTTTTACTGCACTTTATTAATAGGCAAATACCACTGTTATTTCTCTTCACATGAAGTTACTCATTGGTATCCATAATTAAGCATTCCAATTCTAAATAAATTTACTTTTAATGTATCATCCCACTGTACATATTATAGGCAAAGCTATGGTCTATCATTGTAGCTTCTATTCTTTTTTCCTTTGACATTCCTTTATACCAATTCTACAATCAGAAAATATTATTCAGATCAGAAATATACAACAAATAAAATTACACAGGAATATTGTAAGTTTACATTGGAATAACATATATCACAGTAATTGGTGTTAAGAATAGTATCTGGTTGCCATTACACATGAATCAGCAACAGTTGCAGCTGAAACATTCAATTGCTGCAAGTTATATACCTAGGCAAAGTTTTTGTACAAAGTGCCAATTCTGAAACACCATTACAACATTCAGTTGTGTAACATCACAGTATCATATAACAGCATATAGTTCCTCAACTGATCAAAGGCATGAATTAATTAATATTTTTATGTCCCGTTTTATATGACACACAAATTGAAGCACAATTTAAACACTGAGAATAAGTCAAATTGAGAGTACATCACATAGCTGATTTCACCTGGTATGACTACAGAATTATGCTGCATGTTGCTCGCCATGCCTGTGGTGTTCACTGAACCAGTGGATCATGTCCCCCACATGGTATTGCACCAGCTTCAATGGTCTGCTGCTGCCATTTACTGATCCTGTAAACATCCATTATCATTAACCAACTGATCGGTTAATGTATTAGACAGATTCCCTAAGTGAAATGTAATTTTTTGTTTATACATTTCAGTTTTTGTGTTTATTTAATTAATATTTATTTTTTATTTTATTTAATTTTTCTAGTGCTCATGATTAAGACATTAAAAAATCGGGATCGTTTCAAAAGTGTAACTACATTACAGTAGGAGAACTTTCATATATTTAAATAATGATCAAGATTCCTATGTTTTACTGTTGTTCATCACATTTTAATTGCTCTTTTATGAATTTTCAAAGTACTTAATGCAAGTGATGATGAACCCCAGAATTTAAACCTGTATCTTATTTGCACATAAGAACAAGCAGAAGCATACATTTTTCATAATTTGTTTACCTGTGATTAATTTTAAAATTTCTAATGTGTACTACACTTAATTTAATTAAGAATAAGATCATATTGATTCAATAAACCTAAAATGTTTGATTCCAAATTATTATTATTATTTTTTAATTCTGATAATTCAATATAGTAGTTGTGTTGGTAGCATTCCTGTTTTGACTCGTATGGAAATTAACTGTAACAATGTTATTACACTTTATTATTATTAAATTGTTGTTAAAGGACCATGCATTGTGTTCATTTCACTGATATTATTTTTTCTGAAGAAAATCTTCAGTTTTAACTTTCATTAATAGTGATGCGTCATCTGTAAAGAGATGGTTACCATGTGCCTGAATTCTCTCTTTTATCATAGATATAGGTATGAGAAATAGGAGTAGTCCCAGAACTAAACTTTGTGGTAAAGACTATATAACACTGTTTCTATCTGACTATTTAGCGTATCCTATCCTTACATTTTAAGTTGGCCAACTGTTTCCTTCCATCAAGTTTCACATGAACCCCTTATAAGGTACACCCCTGATAAAGTACTGCTAAACCTTTGAGAGGATTTCACGATCTTCTAAATCAAATCTTACTCCAATCCATAACCATTCCAGATTTGAAAGGTAAAAATTTAAAAGAGTTATCAAAAATGTTGAATTTAACAATTTAAATCAAACTTTGATTCTGTTCAGAATATGTTTTCCCAGAGAAGTATTTCTATTTATAAGACTATTTTTTTATTTTATTTTTTTGCTGTCATCAGTCTTTCAACTGGCTTGATGCAATTCTCCATCCTTTCTTATCTTGTGCTAATCTCTTCATCTCTACATATTCCTCACAACCCACATCCTCAATTATCTGCTTCATATATTCTAATCTCTGTCTTCCACTACAGTTCTTACCTTCGACTGTTCCCTCCACCAGCAAATTAACCAATCCAGCATGTCTCAAAATATGACCTACCAGCCTGTCTCTTCTTTCTGTAAGCTTCTTCCACAAACTTCTTTCCTCACCCATTATTTCCAAAACACGTTCATTTCTTACTTTGTCTGTCCACTTAATTTTCAGCATTCTTCTGTAGCACCACATTTCAAATGCTTTAATAGGCTATTTGACAGTATTTAAAAAATATTATAAATTGAATTCTCATAGATATATGTTTCAGGAAGCTAATTTTTTCAATTTTGAATAGAAAAGTGGATTATTTTTAATAAAAAAGCGAAAAAAAATATACTTTTCTTACCTCTGGTCACGTGACAGAAAATGCTCTAGGATTGGTGGACGCTTGAGTGACGTCACACGTCTGTAAACACTGTGGCTGGGAATGGAGCATTTCCTATTATCCAAGTTTTCAACTATTTTTATTGTTTGTTGCTGGTCATTTCTTGTTATTAATGAAATTTCATTTTGAATAGAAAATCGAGAACAACTTGAAAAAGCCTACAGCGAAAAAAATATCGAAAATAGATGCCTTATTCGTGGGGCTGGCTATAAAAAAAAAAAAAAAAAAAAACCTGACTTTTATTCTTCTGAGCTTAAAATGTAACTGCTTCAATATGAGAATCATTTATATCGAAATTTAAAGTTAGAGATTGATTGTTTTGCGTTAGCAAACCATACGTCCAAAAATTCTGTACGCGAAATTTGTGCGGTCATGCTGAAAACAAAGAAAAGTTGTATGGGTGTCGCAAATATGCACAAACAAATGAAGGTATTTTTTGTAGCTAATAAGCAGATCTTTCAAATAAATATAGTAAGAGATCAGTATAATGTGGTATAAGGAACTAAGAACTCAACATGAATTTGACTCAGTAGTTTTTTTTTAATTACAAATATTCTCACTCTGTTTTAATGATGCTATTGTATCATGGAAAAATCATATGTAAACTTAAATTGAGGCTCACCAAAAGCAATAGCAACACACAAATCACTACTAACACACAGAAACACAGTGTAATCATCGACCAAACCCAGTGGAATGGTGCGGCCGACTGGAGCGCTTGATTGGTGCATCACAGGAAGCCCATTGTTCAAAATATTTTTTCTATTGTTAGGCGTGAATTCGTGGAAAATAAACCTTTGTTGCAAGTAATATGGTTTATCTACTTTGAATATAAATAACTGTTTTGCGTGCGTAGACTATTATCAAAACTGACTTTTGTCCCTCTAGATTTAGAAAATATCACACTGTGCGGCATCCTCCCGGATGTGAGATTAGAGCGTTAACCGCTCACTCACCATGCTTGGAACAATTGGATGTTGCTGGCCATTTTTCTTAATTGCAGATTAAAGATTATGAATAAATGATTTTTTTTGTCAATAAAACTGAATTTGTTTGTTTATTCATTTACCCACCATGTTTCACTTTATCTCACATGAAGAAACTGTGAAGTGTTTACTATTAACATAAAGAGCAGCTATTAAGAATTAGTGTCCGGATAGCTGCATGATTGAAGAGTGGTAATGGAATTCAGAATGTCCTATGTTCGAAACTTGGTTGGTATAATATTTTTTGCGTGCATTTTTTCCGTTTTTGTTTGCTGTTTTTTGCACTACCAAGTTTTTATTCGAAGAATTCATAATGGCTGCTAAGCGACATTCAAGCATTTGAAACAAATTGCTAACATACATGAAAACTTTTAATTTTTAAACTTACCAGAGAGAGAATATCATGCAAAAAATACAGGTGCATGGCAGTGAATAATGGAATTTATTTTAGAAGTGACATCACAAGTAGAAATTTCATGCTAATCTTGCAATAGTTCCAGAACGCTTTGTGTCCTTTTTGTTGGAATTTTTATGTGATGATACAACTGCAGGTTATCTTCTTGACATAAATGTGTCTATTAGGTGGTATTTACTATTAATGTAGAAGTAATTTTTATTTTAAAAAAAAAAACTGTTTATCAGTGTGCAAGTAACGTTCAATTTCATTTTTGAAATCATCGATGGTTTTTTCAAATGGTTGTAATTCACTTGTTATCTAAAAAGTTGTGAAACCTTCAGAAAAAAAAAGAAAAATTAAACTGATGTTTTGGTGGATTTTCGGGAAAAAATGATTATGCGATGCAACCGACAGCAACTAGTTTCCAAAGAAAATGACAAAAGAAAACAAACTGAACATATTCCCGAAGCGAGTATCAAACCTTAGGACCCTAACCCTAATAATTCATGCCTTAAACAATGTATTACATTTAACTCTACGAAATTGTGGTGTAAATGAGCTTCACAGACAATCGTAAGTGACTTTGTCGCAATATCAAATTGAAGTTGTTACATTTTTAAGCTCCACAGAATAAAACAGAGTGGTTGTGTGTATAGGAATACCCACAAATAAGGCATCTACTTTCAATATTTTTCCTCTGTAGGCTTTTACAAATTGTTTTCGATTTTATATTCAAAACAAACATTCATTAATAACAAGAAATAACCAGCAACAAACAATAAAAATAGTTGAAAACTTGGGTAATAGGAAACACTCCATTCGCAGCAGCAGTGTTTACAGGAATGTGACGTCACGACTGTTGTTGCACGCACCAGGCAGCGAAGGAGCGTTTTGGTGGGCTTTTAAATTCTTTAAATTTAAAGTTTGAATTTTTCGCAAAATAATGCACTTTCGTCAAAAAATCTCTTCACTCTGCGAATAAGGTGTACCAATAAACAATATAAAACCATTTTCAAGAAGTAGGCAAATATCCCATTTTTCTTTTTTCCGGTATTCCTGAAGTCCATGTATCACTACCGTAAAGAGCTGTGCACTGCACACAGTGTTTTAAAAAGTTTTTTTTAATTCCTAGATCAATATTTGAAACTAAAAGATTTCTCTTATTCATGAAAGCTCTTTTTGCTAGTGCTATTCTGCTTTTAACATCAATCCTGCTTCAGCCATGGGTTGTAATTTTGCTTTCCAAATAACAGAATTCACTTATTTCTCCAATTGCATTCAGTCCTATTATTATATTTAGTTTGCTAGTATTTGTATCATTTCTGCTACATTTCATCACTTTACTCTTGTTCTAATTTATATTCAGGCCAAAGTCTTCCTTCAGTCTTTTGTTCATGCCATTCAGTAACTTCTCAATATCCTCAGCCCTTTCTGCTAACAAGACAATGTCATCAGTAAATTGTAGCATACTTATTTCTTCTCCCTGAACCTAATGCCACATGGAAATTTTTCTTTTACTTTCTTTATTGCTTCCTCTACATACAAATTGAATATTAACGGGGATAGACTACAACCATGCCTCACACCCTTTTTAACTAATGCTTGTCTCCCATGATTCTCTACTTTTATTACAGCCACTTGATTCTTATATAGTTTATAAAATATTCTTCTATCTCGATACTTTAGGCCTGACTTCTTTAAAATTTTGAACATCTTGTCCCACCTAACATTATCAAAAGCTTTTTCTTTATCAACAAATCCCCTAAAAGAATCTTTGTTTTTCTAGATCTGCCCTTCAAGTATTAATCTTAAAGACAGAATTGCTACACTTGTACCCCGATTTTTCCTAAACCCAAACTGATCTTCCCCTACTATATTTTCTACTACCCTTTCCAATCTTCTGTATATTATTCTGGTCAGTAATATTGAAGCATGTGATTTTATACTAATGGTGCGATAATTCTCACATTTGTTGGCTTGTGCTTTTTTCGGAAGTGTGAAGATATTTTTTTTTATTAAAATCAGTTGGAATTTCTCCTGTTTCATAACTTTTATATATCAGCTTGAATAATCTTTTGATTCCTTCTTTTCCTAGGGTTTAAGAAGTTCTGCAGGGATCTCATCCGTTCCAACTGCCTTATTTGCTTTTGAGTCATTCAGAGCTTTATTAAATTCTATCTTCAAAACAGGACCGCCTAAGTCATTTTGTTAACATCGCCTTCCTTTTCTATTACGCTATTGTTCAAGTCGTCCCCATCATACAGTTTCTTAATGTATTCCTTCCATCGGTTAGCTCTATCGTCTGAGCTTAAAAGAGGTTTCCCACAGAGGCTTTAATGTGCACACCTCTTTTTTTTCTTTCCTCCAAAATTCTGTTTGATCTTCCTATGTGCAACATCTACTTTACCTATGACCATTTCCTTTTCTACTTCTTCACACTTTTCTTGTAGCCATTTTTCTTTTGATTTTTTTGCATTTCCTGTTTATTTGATTACTAAATTGCCTGTATTGCTGTCCTCCTGCTTCAGCCTGAGGATTTTTGTACCTTCTCACCTGATCCATCAGTTCCAAAATTTCTTCTGTGATACAAGGTTTTCTGGCAGCTTGTGACCTAAAGCCTAATGGTTCTTTACCAGCTTTCATTATTCAGTCTTTGGTAGAGTAACTTTCGCAATCACTTCTTAGACCTAAGTCTACAATTTCCGCAAATTTTTTACTCGTGGTAGATTGTTTCAGTTTATTCACTTCCAGTCTGTTCTGATTACTTTGTTTCCTAATTCACTTGAATTTCAGCCTGCACTTCATTACTATCAAATTATGGTCAGAGTTTATGTCTGCTCCTGGGTACACTTTACAGTCTAGAACTTGATTCCTGAATCTCTATTTGACCATGATATAATCTAGCTGATATCTGCCTATATCCCTACGACATTTCCAGGTGTGTATCCTTTTTGCATGGTTCTTAAACAGTGTGTTTGGCACAACTAGCTTATATCTTTAACAAAATTCTAACAACCTGCTTCCTCGCTCATTTCTTTTTCCTAGACCAAAGCTTCCTACAGTATATCCCTCTTTTCCTTCTCCCACTATTGCATTCCAATCACCCATGATTATTAGATTTTCCTCTTCCTTCATGTATTGGATTAATTCTTCAATTTCAGTGTATATTTTTTCCATTTCTTCCTTATCTTCCTGTGACGTTGTCATACACACTTTTAGTAACGTGGTTGGGGCAGGCTTAGTTTCTAACCTCATCAAAATAATCCTGTCACTAAACTGTTCATAATAACTCACCTGTTTCCCCACTCACTTATTCATTGTAAATCCTACACCAGTGACTCCTGTGACAGCTTGTGTGCTAATTATTCTGTGTTCCCCAAACCAGAAATCCTGTGAGTCTGTCCTTTTAATCTCGATAATCCCAACAACATCTAACTTAAGGTGTTCCATCTCCCTTTTTAGATTTTCTAGCCTGCCTGCCCTATTCAGACTTCTAACATTCCACGTTCCGACTTGCAGAATGTTTCTATCTATTCTAATGACTCCTTCCTGAGCAGTCCCCACCTGGAGATCTGATTTGGGACTATTTTACATCCGGAATCTTTTACCCAGGAAGAAGCCATCATGATATATATAATTTGAGAGGATTACATGTTCTCGGGATACTCTTTGGGTCTTTAATGCAGTGGTTTCCCGTTGCCTTCTGCATCCCCATGCCGTTGATCATTTCTGATTCATCCACCTTTAGGGGTCGTTTCCAACCCCAAAGGCAAGTGGTTGCTCTGGACTTCTTCCCGCTCTTCCACCCTCCTTTCAGATGCCATTGGAAAGCAGTGGGTGACACCTTATACCAGGAATCATTCAGTTGCCAGAGCCTCGTCTGTGCAAACAGTTTGCACCACATGAAGCAGAGGTTGACATATGCTTTGAAAAGGCTATTATAGTCTCCCCTAAACCCTTACACCCCATAAAGACTATACCACATCAGAAATGTAGTGATTATTTTGTATTATTTCATTGATAAACTACATCCCAATTGTTGTGGCAATAATAGAAATACCAAATCAATTTGAATGCTGCAACTGATGGACTGGGCCGTAGCTAGAGTTGAATTCAAGGTAGGGCAGAGATGGTTACAGGTAGGGCGAAGTTAAAATTTTACTTGATCTAATCTGGTGAATCAATTTTTGTCGTACTGTGATTGTGAGTGAGTGAGGTAGTATTTAATTGTTGGGAAGGGTGATAGATAAGAGAAAAAATTCATTTATTCAGGTTTCTATTATTTCCACAAACATATTATTATTATTATTAGCTTTTATGGCCTCATTGGACCACTTAAGTAATTTTTTGGTTGTCTTCTTAGGCATGTCCATGCACCGTTCTTTCCGAATTTCCCAGTATCTTTACATTTGTTGTGATATTTTTTCTCTTTCCCCATCTGTAAATACCCTCTACATTGTGTGTCGTTTGTCTATTTTTGGTTTAAATCTTATTTTTTAGTATTTCAATTTTTTGTTTTTTCTGTTTGTAGATCATCCAGGGTTATTTCTAATTCTTCCATATATTCTCTAACTTGCCTATTGCTTCAGCTTTCAAAGTTTTTTATTATTATTCTTATTAATCTGATTTCTGGCATCCTCAAGTTGACCTTTGCAGCGATTGTATTCTCGACAAGACTTTATACGTGCAATCCAATCTGTAATTGTCTGGGTTTGATTTTTCTGCTTTTTATATAATGGATGTATTATAGCTGTAGTCCAATGTTATGCTAGCTCTTCTCTGTTACAGATTTTCACCACGCATTTGTATAATGACATCTTTGCTGAGTCTGGAGCTCCACCAATGTTTGATCTTCTCCACTTGCTTTGTGGTTCTTGAGCTCTCTTAAAGCTGTGTAACCTTCATGTATTGTTGGTGGATTTATATTTTCTGTCGGTGTTTTTATTGGGGTTTCTGTGTTTATTTGAAGAAGTTCTGGAGGATTCTCACAATTCAGTAGTCTGTTGAATACTTCTGCTAGGATTTCCGTATTTTCTTTATTGCTATCCGGGTCATCTTATTATTTTTGTTTTGTTTTGTCCATAAACCAACTAGCTCAATTTTTGTCTCCTGTGTTACCCCTTCCCCCCCTCCCCACCACATAGCTCAACGTGGCTTTTGCCTCTACACTCCCCTTCCCCCCTCCCCCCGGTTGCACGTAGCTTTTTTTTCCCCCTTTTCATTCCAGATGACATTTCATACTATTTTCTCTTTTTAGACTGTACGTCATTTTAACTATGAAAAATGATATGAATGGAAAGCTATGTGGCCTGGCTCGGAACCCCCCCCCCCTCCAATCCCACCACATAGTGCAGCCTTGCAGCCAACCACTCTCCCCCTAGATCAAGAAATAGTTTATGGATGCTCCCTTAGCATTAGTGTTGGAGGATCATATCTTAGGAGTTGCCTGCTAAATATTTTGTAGTAATCTTAGGAGTTTGTTTTCTTGCTGTTTGTTTCTGTCATAAAAAGTACGAGGGTGAGTCAAATGAAAGCCTTAAATTTGTAATAAAAATCGAAATTTCGCACCGTTATCCTGTAAGTTTGTAAGCGTGCTACAAGCAGCGTGCAGAATGTCCTGTTGGTGGCAGAATAGTGCAGATGCTCAAATACCGTCGCAGTATCAGTATAAAGATGGCTGCCCCACTTGAGACTTGCACCAGGGAAGAACAGCGTTCTGCTATTCGGTTTTTGACTAGTGAAGGTGTGAAACCTATTGAAATTCATCAAAGAATGAAGGTTCAGTACGGTGATGCATGTTTGTCACAGCAGCAAGTCTACGAATGGAATAGGAAGTTTACAAATGGTATGACTTCAGTGGAAGATGCTCCTCGTCCAGGTCAGGCACAACGAGTTTTGACTCCACAGAACATTGCAGCAGTTGAAGTAATAGTGATGGAAAACCACCGAGTGACACTGAATGACATTGCAGCATGTTTAAAGATTAGTCATGGTTCCGCACACCACATTGTGCATGATGTGCTCCAGTTTCAGAAAGTGTCTGCAAGTTGGGTGCCACGGAAGCTGACTCCTGAAATGAGAGAACGACGTGTTGATACTTGTGAAGAACTTCTTCGGCGCTTTGAACGAGAAGGTGATGGCTTCCTTCAAGAATCATTACTGGGGACGAAACCTGGGTTCACTTCCACCAACCAGAAACGAAGAGAGTGACCAAGGAATGGCGCCATTCCTCATCACCAAAAGCAAAGAAGTTTCGAACAGAACTATCAGCAGGGAAGGTTATGCTGACTCTCTTTTGGGACGAAAAAGGCGTCATTTTGGAGCATTACATGCCTAGAGGGACCACTGTCACCAGTGCATCATGCACAGATCTCCTAAAAAATCATCTTCGGCCTGCAATCAAATCAAAGCGACGTGGATTGCTGTCATCAGGTGTCCTTTTGCAAGATGACAATGCAAGGCCCCACACTGCCCGTACAACAGTTTCAACAATCACAGACCTGAATTTTGAGTGTCATCCTCATCCACCATACTCACCAGACCTTGCCACAAGTGATTTCCATATGTTTGGACCACTCAAAGAAGCAATGAGAGGAAAGACGTTCCGTTCTGATGAAGAGGTACGCCACGCGGTGAATGAGTGGTTGCGCGGACTACCAAAAGAATTTTTTTCTAAAGGAATTAATGCACTTCGTAAGCGCTGGAGGACTTGCATTGAGCGTGGGGGAGATTATGTTGAAAAGAGATACAGCTTTGTAGCACTTCTGCACAATAAATAATATTTAAAAAAATATTTAAGATTTTCATTTGACTCACCCTCATATATATTTTTGGTATTGGTGTTTAATTCTTAGCTTTGCGAGTTCCAAGTGTGATTCTTCGGTTTTCTGATTCTGATATTTTACCCAAGCTTGATGTCTATCTTCTACTGTTTTATCACATTTGTTATTCCACCATTGGTGATTTTTCTTGGGATTTATTGGAGCTACTTGTTCAGCTATTTGTTTCTGTTGGGAAATTATTTCCTCCAGGTCATCAGTTAATTTTATACTGCCATTTCTTTTTTCATATTGTTTATCAGTTTATGTTGATCATAGGCTCTCTTCTTTTTGGGGTAGTATGTTTTCTTTGCAACGGAGTGAACTTAATTTTTATTTTTACCATGTAATGATCTGATCCAGTGTCTGTTCCTCTCAGGATTTGTCTGTGGTAATTCTTATTCATACAAACATGATCCAGCTGCCATCCTCCTTTTTTCCAGTCTGGGTGTTTCCAGGTTTAAAGTTTATTTGGTCTTCTCATGAAGTATGTTGATTTTGAGATCATGTCATGGTTTCTGCAGAATTTCACCAGTCTTATGCCAATGTTGTTCGTTCTTCTTTGTGCTGGCCATTTCCTTGTTATATCTATATATCTTTTTTCCATTCCTAATTGGGTATTAAAAATCTCCAATTAAAATTTTTGTGTGATTTTTGTTTATAGTTGTTGCTGTTTGATCCAGAAGTTCTCAAAATTCATCCACCTCTTTTCCATGTTATTCCCTATTATTTTTATCATTAGTTGGGGCATGGGCATTTATTATCATGTATATTCTATTGGCAGCTTTTGTAGTTAGTGTTGAGAATCTAGGAGATTGTGTTTTGAATTCTACTAGTGACTCTATTGTTTCGATGTTGACTATGAATCCTGTTCGGATTTGTGGACACTGCTTCATTACTCTTTTTCCTGGTATTCCCTTGTAAATTATATATCCTTGTGATTCTATCGGTTCCTGATCAGTATTTCTCATTTCCTGGATTCCAGCTATCAATGTCCTTTCCTGATCCATTTTGTCTGTCAAAATCTTGAGTTTCACGGGTTGGATGAGGGAGGTTATATTGTGTATTTCTATGTTATTTATCTGCCCTGTTTTAATTCTAAATTTTGCTCTTCTGTTAGTCTTGGGTATTTCCAAATGCTCAGACTCATCTAGGTCATCTTTCAAGTGACTGCCCACCGTATATGAGTGCAGTCTTCCCAAGTTGTTGCCAGGTGGTGGAATTTTCCATAGAAGACTTCCTTCCATGTTGACTTTCAAAGGTATTCAACCATGTGCAAGCTCCGAGTTACAAATCCGGTTGTTAACCATAGGGGTTGTTGTGTGTTTGGTCCACAAGAGCCATTTTATTTCACTCAAGTCCGCTGGCAAGGCGGTTATGAACCCCACCCCTCCCCTCTATCGGCCACCTCGGAGTATAATCTCTCCGCCTACTCTGACAGCATAGCAGGTTCGTGGACACAAACATATTACGTTCAATACAATAATAAAAACTACTTCCTTAAATCAGATGAAATCTTTGATTTGCCATATAATAAAAAAAATGCATAGGATGTCATTCAGATCAACTGACTTCGTTTCTTTCTTTTCAAAGGCCAGAAATAAAAGGCTTGCCATTCTTTCCTGGCCCACTGACAGCCTCTGAGGCCTGTCAACTACAGTCAAAGTTGAAATCGCATATTCGCACACAGCAGTACCATAGAGGAAGGAATATATGGAGACGACGCAAGGGACCTTCACCACGCTCTGGAGTGAAACCGGGTAGAGAGAAGTGGGGTGGGGAGGCAGCCATATTGCTTGGCAGTAGAAACACGGGGAAAAGGCACAAAAACATTAAGGGAATCCAAAGACAACCGTGACACCGCAATTTGATGATGGATTATTATGTATCTTGACGAGACGAATCAAAATTGAAGAATAAAATTTTTTGATATCGAGCTTAGTTCTCGAGATATACTGTCTCAAAAGAGAGGAATTTCGGGTTGAAATTCAGAAGGAAACTTTCCCTAAGGTCAAATTTGATTATAGACTATTATGTAACACAACGAGATAACTCGATAGTGATGAATATATATTTTCGATATCTCACTTAGTTCTCGAGATATGCTGTCTCAAAATTGGGGTAGTTAGGTTAGGTTAAGTCAATGTTTAGAACTTTTTTCTTTTTTTTACCGTTTCACAATTAATTTCATCGTACACTTTCAGTGTAAACTGAAACTGGACTAAAGTATACACATTCACTGTATCGCGATGTAAACTTGACCTGCTAAAATTAGACTTTCAATACTTGTTTACAACAAGACTAGCCTCTTAGGTGCAAAGTATTAACATATTCTGTTTGTCTACACTACACCAACAAACATTGAAGAACGATGTCACCCTATTAAGAGCAATCAATAAATTTATAGCGATAGGCTCTAATCTTGCACTTATCTATCAACGGGCCCACTGTAAGTGGGCGTGCAAGGCGTGCATCACACGCGGGCGGCACACCAAGGGGGGCGGCAAAACGAGTTTTTTTTTGCTCAACAGCTGCTTCGGGTGGCCGGCGACACTCGGTATGGCAACAATGGGGGCGGCAAATAATGTTAGAAGGGAAGGCAATCTCACAGTTTTTTTTACACGGTTCAGAAATTTACTAGATCCACCACTGGCTGTAGTTAAAACAGGGGGCGGCATAATCGGTATTGCACGCGGACACTTTAACAGCTAGCGGCGGGCCTGTCTGTCAAACACTTCAAGAACAATAATTACAATGTGATTTAGTTACAAAACGTTATTCCAGGTTGTTTCCTATCTTGTCTGTTTGTGCAACCGTATACAACACAACTTGACATTATAAAAAACTTTGAATTATTAGAAAATGAAATGTTCACAGCAGCATACACAATGTAAACAGTCCAATGTTTTGGGGCGAGTCCTATGGCCGCCGGGCCTATAAATCATCCATCTGATTTGATTTTTTGATTTTCCTCTTGAGCCTCTTATGAATCTGGGTCCTATTTTCAGAATTGCCACTTGCCATAGAGTTAGCTTCTTGCAAAATTTGATGATACATTTCATCTGATCTCAGTTTTTTCATTTTGGACGCACTTTATGATTGTTGTGGCGTCTTTGAATCCTGCGTTTTGGGCTGCAGGCTAATGCAGGGATAAGATTTTTTTTGGGCCCCAAACATGGCCATTCGGATTTCCAGATTGAGTATTACTTTTAATGCCGATACTCTTAAATCCATCATCACCATTAAATCTGTCATTTTTAATTTCATCCAAAGTCATCAAAATCGATGACTAATTATTGTTTACAACTTTTGTAACCGCCAAGTGTCTTGACCAATGCTGTTCAAGGAAACAGCCAATCCTTTTTCCACTATATAAGGCTGCTGTTTTGCCATGGTGAAAGAATTCATGTAACATGATGTATTGATCCAAAAAAAGACGGATGAAAGCCTTTTCCAAGATTCTCCTGATGAGTATAAAATGCAAGAGGCAGTTGTTCCAGTATACGTGAGGAATTATTAGGCCTTTTTTATTTTCTATTCTGGTCGCAACTCCTGAAACTTTCCCATACATTACATTTATGACATTATAGCATGCTGGAGAGGTCAATGTTATTTTCTGTAAGCATATTTAACGTTAATTCCATGAAAGTGGCTGTAACAAGGTTTTCAAAAGCTGTAACTGTCAACAACGACTCATTGACGAACCTATCGTTACTGCAATATTTTCTGGGTTATTTTTATCTCTCATCCCATCTTCCATTAGAGTAAACCGGTTCACACCAGATTCCTCAATATCTTTAGCAATGGAACTAAGCACTGCTATAACCATTGCTTGAATTATTTGATTTTGAATTTCAGGTGAACAATATGTTGCGTTTTGAGTTATATGACTGAGAGCCGCCTTCAAATTTGGATTTTTCAAGCATGTGTATTCAAAAAATAAATTCTGAAATAATCCTTGTTCCTTTTCTTCCTCCAAAATATAATTTCCACACAAAGCAAATTAATTGACAGCTAGAAATTCTACTACTACAATAATAGATATCGCATAAGACCTATGCTTTTGTAATGATATTCGACATATTAACATTTCATCACAGCTACAGTAGTTGTAGATATTCTATGTAATTAGTCCTGCCACATTGCCATGGCTTGTGTATGAGAAATGGATTTTTAATCAGTGGCATTTTTCCAATATATGAATCCTGTAAAAGTGTACAAAGTCTGTTAGCTTCCATGAGGTAAAAATTGCTGGCAAGAGTAGCAAAAAGCAGCATCTTTCTAGGCTGAATACTGAACCATTCCACTACAGAGGTCCTGTTATTTTCATTTTGATGTACATCTAAAATAACATGCTTTATCGCTTCTCCAATTTGTGCAATATCAGAAGGAGCACTATAGCTAACTTTACCAACATGTTTTACCAAACCTGTTTCTATAGGTGTAGGAGTGGTAATTGTATTTTGTGCTTCCGTCTGTTTTGAGGAACGAGGTCCTTCATGGTTAATTTCCTCTTCAACTCTTCGTATATCCATCACAAAATCAATCGGTCTTCAATTCACAGCACTAAATAAACAATTGTGTCACTAACTGCCTGAAACATTGAACCTACACTACACTAATAAACATCGACAATATATACTTCAAATGTCATCTGTGAGCAGAATAACGAATTAGTATATATGACAGTGACAAAATGTAGTTAATTCGGAATTGTTTACACGTCGCTATGCTAGTAGTACATTAATTTTTTTCCCATCATTTCATACTATGAACAAACAGTTTAGGTAATTAGCTTATAATCTTAGTTGATGGTATCTTTAAAGGTAGGGCATTGGAATTTTAAGGTAGGGCATTGCCCCACAATGCCCCCCCTTAGCTACGGCCCTGCTAATGGATCCAGAAACAATAACTAGATCATTTTACAATCCTTCAAGTAGACCTGTTTTTATCAAATGGATATTCCTGTTCTAATCTGCAAATTCATCAGCCAAGAGAAAGTATTCATGAACATAAGGCATGAATGAATGAATGAAGTTAAGTTTATTTAACTAATTTTAAAACAGGTGCAACATTTTATAACATACCTTCACTTACTATAGCACCATTGGTTCAGTTGTGCTGCACCATTGTGAACACCCTCCTTACCAATTAATTTTCTTCTTTTGTTGTATACTACTGAATGTATGTAAGACACTGCTCCTTGTGATAGGAATAAGTGACCGAGTCTTTAATATGAGGATACTAATTAGCACCATTTCCCTCCAATGTAAATTTGATTAAATAGTAGATGAACTTGTGAAAAAATGAGACTAAATCTTTATATTCTGTTCAAGAATTTTTAGCTAATGCTTCTGTAAACAATAAGGAACAAAGTATAACTTTGCTTTCGTGAAATGCAAATGCTATTGTCAATATAAATAAGGATTTCAATATTTAACAATATGGAAAGAAAATGGAAGACTGTACTAAAATAAAATATGACCAGCTGTGAATTTTTTTATTTTCCATTTAACATGAATAAGAAACTCTCCAGATCTCTACCATTTGATGAGATCTTGGTAATATGTGTATTGGTTTAGAACTGCTGGATGGCTAAATTACGGGAAACATTCCTCGTGATGTGTATCCCATAATGACTATTTCTATAGTGGCAATGCTTTTGCAGTTGTAAAGAGTGTTCCACAATATATTGTCCATTCAGTTAAATCTTTGACTCTTTTTCTGTCTGAATTTTAACTAAATAAGTTATTTGATATGCACTAATTAATTTCATGCTACACATTACAGTTATGAAGGATGAAACAGTAGTTATTTTCTGGCTTTGGAATCAAGGATTTGTTCAGGTTTGGGGTGAAGGGGGAAGTTTATGGTTAGAATTAGTGTTATATATTGATGGTGTTCAGTGGTATCACTTGGGAAACTGACTGGTACTGGGATGTTGGAAAGTAAGAAGAATTGATGTATCTTCCAAGACTGTAGGCATAGTAATTTTGTTTTTCTTATGGCTTTACGCCTAGTCAATGGCTAAGGTCATTAGAGGCGGGATGGGATTGGGGACAAGGAATGGGAAGGAATTTGGCCATGGCCTTTTTGAAGGAAGGATCCTGGCATTTGCCTGGAGGCATAGTAATTGTTGTAGGAATGGCAGAGTCTGGTGTCTGTTAGTTCAAAAATTGATTCTGCATGATATAGGATGACAAGTATAGTTGTTACCATCTGTTCTCTGAGTGAGAAACTTCAGCATTGCTGATATTGTAGAGAATATTGTTGATTTGTTAAAAAAGGTTGAGAAATGGTAGGCTGAGGTCTTGAGGTCCCGAGGTCGTGCAAGAACTGCATTAGATGGATCGTAAAAATATTATGATGTATAACTGTTTGGATGTTGCTCAAAGCTGACCACAATGAATGATAAATAATTTTTGGGATCATTGCTACTACTACCATCACCACCTTAAATCATCTGTTTTCTCCTCTCTCTTTTTTTTCTCTTAATTTCAACATTCCACTACTGCAATCTTTATCTAAACTGATCAAGAAGCTGGATCAAAATTGCCAGTTACCTAGCATTTCATTTTTACATATTTCCATCACTATAAAAAGCAGTAGCATCTTTTCATGATCAGGCCAACACAGAAATTAACATAACCAACACTAATTTAATGTGAGAACGGTTCTTGGATATTCTGCCACGTTGTCTCCAAGGAAGAATTTCTTTAAGGTGAAGTAATTTGTTTTCTTTTAAATAATGTAATTTCTTTAATGTAAATAGCTGATAAACTACACTTTCAATAAGATAACTTAAAACATTTATATTACCTAAAAAGCTCAGCAGAACACCTGCATGTAAGATATGCTGAGAAAGCTTTTGATCACCTGGCACTATATTCAGACTAGAATTCAGAGACATATATTGGTGACCAGTTCATAAATCTAGTATTGCCTTTAGTAACCTATTTTTTGACTTGAGTCAGTGATTTGAATGCTTATCATAGATGAAGAAAGAAGGGCAGCAACAAAAAACACACACAAAAAAGACAAATATTTATTACAATATATTGATGATGTGGGTAGAGTAGATGTGATACATGGTGAAGGAACTACATGAATTAATTCCAAGTTGGTGGATGGGATTTTAGGGATGGTAAAGGAAAATATTGATACTTTTGTTGTTGCTGTTATTGGAGCTTTAGAGCATATTGGCACTGAGGTCATTAACACTCTGACTTAAAACCTGCATGACAACATTACTTAAAAATGAAGTAAAATACTAAAAAGTTAGATGTAAAGGGGCCATAAAGAAACTAAAACATTACAACCATTGATTGGTTTGGCAGAAAAAAAGGCCAACCATGGTAAGTAAATGTTGAAACTACAAACTAGCTGTCTGGCTGGCTGTAAGAGGACCAGCCAGGTATAAAAACATAATAAAAGATATTTAAAACTGTTCCAACATGCTCCAAATTTTTTGGACGAGGACAGCTGTTGCATAGAAATTTTAAACCTTAGGACATTGTGATTGTCATTATTTAAAATGAGAGACAGGTCATCAGTTAAGGTGACATCTGCCATTAAAACTGAAAATAAAATACAACTTGTTAAATTGTGATGCACTGTTAAAGGTATGCCACAAGTATCACATTCCAGTGGGTCCTTGTAGCATATAAGAAAACTATGTCAAAGGACAGTGCCCCATGTATAGGCGAGTAAGAACTTCTACATCTACATCTACATATATACTCTGCAATTCACAAAATTGTGGGTGGCAGAGGGTGCTCAGCACCAAAGCTAATCTCTTTGCTGTGCATTCCAATCCTTAATGGTACAAGGGAAAAAAGAATTATTTCTCTAATTTTATCTCTCCTGTCCTTCCGACTCAAATAGGTTGGTGGAAGAAGTATTTCACTACACTCAAAAGTGAAAGTGGGAGTACGCATGTTTACCAATAAGTTTAAATGAAATGTGTGTCGTCTATCTACCAGAGACTCCCAATCTAGTCTACTAATCAATTCTGTGATGCTTTCATAAGGACTGTAGCAAGCGGTCATGAATCGAGTGGCTCTTCTCTGTACTTTCTCTATACTTTCGATCAACCCCTTATGAAACGGGTCCCAAATGGCACAACAATTATCCAAAGGTGGATGCACAAGAGATTTGTACGCCATCTCCTTTGTTTGTTCATTACAATTTTTCAAGATTCGACCAATGAATCGCAGCCTAGAATTTGCTCTACCTACTAACGAATTAATGTGTATGTCCCATTTGTACTGTTACTCCCAAATATTTCATAGAGTCGACCATATCAATAACTGTATTGTTTAACTTGTATTTCTGAACAATTGGATTCTTTTTGTTAGTTATGCTCATTGTCTTGTACTTTTTACAATTTAGAGTAAGTTGCCACTCAGCGCACCAAGCCAAAATAACATCCAGATCGCGCTGAATTTCTAAGCAATCGGCCAAATTTCTTACTTCCCTATAAATAACCGCATCATCAGCAAACAATCTAAAAAGGCTTTTCACTTTGTCTCCGAGATCGTTTATAAAAATTAAGAAAAGAAGTGGTCCTATTACACTTCCTTGAGGTACACCCGATGTAACATCTAGATTAGAAGAACTTTCTCCTTCAACGACAACATACTGCGACCGACCAGTAAGAAAATCCTTTATCCATTCACAAAGCTGATCCAATATACCATACGCTCGAAGCTTCGCTAAAAGGCAGTAGTGTGGCACAGAGTCAAAGGCTTTCTGGAAATCTAAAAAAAATGCATCTACTTGTGAACCTGCATCGATAACTTTCATTACGTCGTGTGTAAATAGGGCCAGCTGTGTTTCACATGAACTTTTCTTCCGAAATCCGTGTTGATTTGTTGTATGCAAATTATCATCATCTAGAAAATTAATAATGTTTGAGCATATAATATGCTCCATAACTTTACTACAAACAGATGTTATAGATAAGGGACGATAGTTTCCAGGATCACTTCGTTCACCTTTTTTGAAAATCGGAGTTACTTGCGCGATTTTCCAGTCTGAAGGTACTTTTCGCTCTTCTAATGATTTACTGAATATATCAGACAGAAATGACCCGATTTCCGCCGCATACTCTGAAAATACTCTTACTGGAATTCCATCTGGGCCCGGTGCTTTCCCCCACTTCAGGAGCTCTAATTGCTTAATGATACCTGCAGCATCTATTCGTAATGATTCCATCACCGACTCGCCATGGCGTGGGAAAATGGGAATACTATCCTTATGTTCATCCCTTGTCACCTGCTGGAAACAGTAGCTCCATAGCTGAAATGTTGGTTCAACCAGCTGTAGCTTGTTATGATTGACTTCCAGTCATTGCCTCTGCCATACACCCAAGATAATTCTTTTCACTACCGAGGCAAGGTCTGACTTTTGTACCAAACCAAAGTTGATTCTGACATTGTTACAGGCTAACTAGGCAGCTTCATCCACTGCTTTGTTCCCTTATTCCCCTGTGGCCTGGAACCAAGTAGAATAATGGCTCCCTTCTGTATGTCTTTGAATAGACAGTCTGCTGGGGCCATGTTTTATAATGCCTTAATACAGCTGAGGGAATCACAGCTGTTCGAGATTGGAATGCAGTGAATTAGGATTGGTGCTTAGCACCCTCAGCCACCCACAATATTTGTGATTTGCAGAGTATATATGTAGATGTAGATATTCATTTAGGCATAAAACAAGATAGTGTATATGCAACACCTGCTATCCAGCTTGTATTTATAAGTCACTCAAGGGAACACCATGTAGTAAGCAACTCCATTGGTAAATACCATGGTAAATACATGATGCCATTTTGAAATGTCATTAAAAATACTAATAAAAACATTGTCAGCAGTAAACAGCTAGTTGTACCGTTACAGTTCTAAAATTTCTCTGGGCCTATTTAAAAGGCAGGTAGGAAATTTACTGCAATCCTGGTGATAAAATGGGGAAAACTCAAAACCATATTCTTCTAAAGTAGTCCTGGTATGGAAGCTGAATGGTTTGGCAACTCTACCTTGGGTAGTAGAGGCATTAGAAAGGTGGATTCATCACCATGTGGTGTTGAAGCAATGTGTGTGTTGTACCATGATGATATGCTTATGGATAACTAGTGGAGGCTCACCAACCTCAGCACAAATTTTTGGAATAGGGCTGGTGTGAAATACACCATTGGCAAGCCAAATTCCTGCATGGTGGACAGTATCCACCATATGGAGATACCTATATCCCATGCCAACTCTTATAAAATGCAGCCATGCTCTGAATGTGACCATACAAAGGAAAAACTGCTGTGAAAAATTATCATACTAACAGGTTTTTAAGTAAGTTGTTGGTAATATAATTGATATTGCTAATAGGTGTGTGTACTGTTTCACATAAATAGCAACTAATATGATATAATATGTAGTCACAAATTACAGTGAAACATATCATGGTAACTGGTTGGTAAGAAAATAACTGGTTATTAGATGCTGGTAACAAGTGTATACACTGTTACACATAATAAGTATTAATTAACTCGGGATTGTATGTGTAGATTACAGAAGATATTGGTTATATTAATGGGTTGTAGCTAACCTGTCAATATATAATAATATTATCAGTTATATAGTAATATTGACATTAAAAATAAGTGTATGTACTGTTCCACATCCCCGATATTATTCTCACATGGGATCAAAGCGAACATATCTATCGATCTATAAAACTTTAGTAGGGTGGAGCGGTCTGCACCCTATGACCTACCACACAGACCATTCAAAACAATCAGGATAATTACGGATCTCGCTTTCACGTCTTTAAGATACTGCTGTCAACTGAGTCTGCTGTCAAAATTGAGGCCCAGGAAACTAACAGCTTCACTAAAACTTAAATCAGTTTTTCCTCAAGGTAAGACAAGGTTCTGTTAAAAGACAAACTACAAGTAAAAGATTATACTGGGTTTTTTCAACACAAAAGTGAAAATTGGTGTGTCTTTTTAGAATAAGTTGCAGTTATCCCTAAGCACTTCTGAGGTTTGATGGCAATCAAAAAATAACAGTCATCAACAAATAAGGAGTAACAAATGAGACTACCTATTACTGCCAAAATGCTGTTGACAGCAACTGTAAAAAGAGTCACACTTAAAACTGATTCCTGAGAAACACCATTTTTCTGGATAAAATTATCTCTTCACAACCACTTTGTACCAAATCCAACTTTGATAAAAACAATTGTAAAAAATGGGTCAAATTTCCTTTAAATCTCCATTCATGCTGCTAGGTAGTATCTTAGGCATTATCAATGTCAAAAAATGTGCCCACAAGGTCTTGGTTGCAGATGAATGTATTCTATATCACCGCTACCAGCAGGATCAGGTTGTTTAAGGTGGATCAGAAATTCCTGAATACACAATGAAAGCAGATCAATAGATTTTTTAATTCAAACATCAGACCACACAGCAGTTCACCATCTATTCCATCATCTTCCCCACACAGCTTGTCAAGGCAATGCTGCAATAGTTACCTAATAATATTTTATTTTATTTTATTTTATTTTTGTGTGGTACGGAATCAGGTCTGTCTGTAGTAAGGTATCTTTGGCACAATACAGGGCTGACTCCAACTCCTAGATAGTATGTGGGCTATTATAAAATTCCATAAAAAAGTAAAAACATTTTCTTTCCACAGCAATTCTCTGATGCCTGATCCTTGGGTCCAAACTGGCTTTGGAAGTGTTGGTAGCGAACTACCCTGCCATCAGCTGCACAATGCTTCAATTGTCTTTAACCACATGCCCCTAATCCACTAATCCAGATACTGAAGATCAGGAGTATCTTCCAGACATACGGCAAATATAGTCCCATACTTTTGACAATGTCATGGAACAGTTTATTGTGCTTACAAAGTTCTGCTATGACTTCTTCTTCCTCTCTTTAATAATATGACATGCTCAAGCTCTAGCAATTCAGAATGTTGCTAGGTTTTCGGTTGTTGGTTACAACCTGAAGTGACAGAATGCTTGTCTTTGACACTGTCATCATTCCACTAAGGGATGGGCATCCCCCACAGTATTCCAGAGATTTTAAGAATGGAACCCTCAGCTGCCTTCTACAAGGTTATTCACCTGCTCCTCCGTTTTCACCTGCTGCTGGAATAGCTGCAAATTGGCTTTGCCGAGGTTCCATGTAAGAGCCATATTTGTAGCTCCTTGTCAGAAATGGAAAGTGGTCACTCCTATGAAGGTTTAAGATCCACCTTCCACTGCATGGAGTCTGCAATGGAAGGAGAACACAATGAAAGGTCAATTGCAGAAGATGAACTGGGAGCAGTAGAGAAATGCATTATTTGGCCATTGTTGAAGATGCATATTTCTTCTTGCTCTATTAGACTAAAAACTACTCATCCTCTGGTACAATCAGTTGGTGAACTCAAAAAGGCACTAGGGGCATTGAAATCACCCAGCAGAAAACACAGCTGATTAAGATGGTGCAGGATGCCTGCTGGCTCATCATAAACAATGGACAAATTGGGCTGGAAATAAATAGAACATAAGATCAGTTGGATGGGATCATATTCTACTGCTTGTAAGTTAGAGGTGAGAGCAACAGGTTCAGAGTGGACAGTGTTTTGTACAAATGAGGCTACTCCCCCCTTCTATTGATCACCCTCAATATCGTTCATACCATGTAGGACATAAGTTCTCATCACAGGATGATGTGAAGGTCTAAAATGTGTCTCCTGGAGAAACAGACACAAAGTATTAGACTGTGTTAAGACTTGTACTTCTTGTGAGCCTGAAAGCCATTAATGTTCCACTGAAGTATGGGAGCCATCCTACATGTGTAATTTCACCGGCTCCGGTTCGGTTCTCATTCAGTGATTGCTCACAGATGGGACCAGGTTTATTCCACCAGCAATTTCCTGTCTTCAGGTTCTGAAGATAACTCAGACTCTGTGAAGGCCTCAAAGACGTGCATTTTTTTTTCTTCTTTTTTCCAAGACCTCTTTCCTATCACTTTGTGGTCACAAACATAGTTGTGTTTGTATGATTAAATTTCAGATCTCAAATTTTCTGTGCTATTTGTCAATCTTTGATAGCTGCTGATGATGCTGCTACTGCTGTGCAGGTGGTTTGGTACATACATGCAAACATCGATATTTAGGTATCCTGTTTTAATAGACATAGTAGTATGGAATGTCAGTATGAAGGTGGCAGTCATCTCAATACTACCATTTATCTCTATGAAATCTAACAAACCTTGAGTAATTTCTCTGCTTCCTAGTCTAAAGAGTTCCTTGGTCTGTAAATCAATAAGATCCCAGCACGTGATTATGCCTTTGCTGGTGTTTAATGGAGTTTGCATTTTACAGTGAACTCCCTGAACTTCTCAGACTTGAGGAGAAGGAAAGCCCACTTGCTGGTGTATGTTTCCAGCAGCAATGTCACATTCTTCAGCTTTCTCACAGACTTTAAGGTCTCTGCAAGAGACCCTTCATGTAATTAAGGGGAGTCCTTTTCATAAGATCCCTCCTTCTGAGGAATTATCAATAGTATAATCCTTCTTGTTACTCTTAGTACTTCCAGTATTCTGATGAACCCACACCTGCTTCTCTAGTCTGTGGGGGGGTTTGGATGCCCTGCAGTTCACCCATACCAGAGATAGTTTAAATAGTTTGTTCTCTTGATTTGGGCCCCACATGTTCCATTAGCGTGGAGCCCAATACAACAGGGGTGCGCAGGTGCCCCTTAGGATGTTTGCCAGAGAGTGATTTGCCTCAGTACCTATTCACCTCTTCACTTTTGCAATCCAGGCACTGATGCCAAGATCTCCACTCTCTAAGACACACAATGTTCCACCGTTATGTGAACATACAAAATTGAAGTAATGCAAATAAGATAAACGGAAGAATAGAAACGAATATATATGAAAATAAGGAAGGATTGAAAGTAAACTAATCACTCAACACAGGTGAAAGCAGGATGGCTGCAATGAACACACTTTACGGTATTTCAGTATAAACTGTAATCATTACTAGGAGTAAGACATGTTTTACCTATTTATCTACCTATTTATTACTCATTCCATAGATCCCTGTTGATGAAGGAACTTTGGGATGGGAACATGTCATGTTTAATATATACACATTCAAGATGAACAATAATTATAGTGAAAAAAATTATTATATGTTACTAACAAAGAATTTATAAAAGGTAGAAAACAAAAAAGTTAGGGTAGGAAATGCAGTATCAAAAGAAGTGGAAGTAAAAATGGGAGTCCCCACAGGGTAGTGTATTGGGACCATTGTTATTCTAATGAATGATTGTGTTAATGGCTTACTGTCAAAAGTTAGATGCAGATGACATAATGTTATATAAAAGGATCAAAACAATAGAACACTGTAAACAGCTGCAGGGTGATCTAGATAGGATAACTAGCTGGGTGAGTCAACATGGGATGCAAAGAAGAGTCAGCTTATTAGATACACAGATAAAAATCTAAAAGTTGATTATGATTATAAGGTGGGTAAAGAATTGCTTGTTGAAGACTTGAAATGTAAATATCTTGGCATTACATTTGATAACAAGCTTAACTGGGCAGCACACACTGGACAGGTAGTAGGAAAAGGTTTCAAAATTCTGCACATGTTACAGTGATGAAAAGATGTATGAGAGAAATGAATTAGGTTACAAAAATTTCGTCAGACCATTGCTTGAATATGGTAGTGGAGTATGGGACCCTCATTTTGAGTATCAAATACCAGAGTTGGAGAGAGTGCAAAAAAGGGCTGCTAGATTTGTTTCTGGAAATTACTGCAGAATGCAGTCAGTAACAGATATGATAAAAGAGCTGGAATGGGATTCATTGGAAGACAGGAGGAGGGTGAAGAGGGTCATGGGAGTGTGAAAGGTGTAATTGGTGATGAGGCATGGAAAGATATTGGTGTAAGAATAAAAAGTAATGCATGGAAGGGAAAAGATGACCTTGACCACAAGCTGGCATTCAATTTCAGGCATAAGGGTGTAGGAAGATTCTCTTTTTTAGGTAAGGGTGTCAGGGATTGGAATAAGTTACCATGAGAAATAATTTACCAAAAACATTAAAATAATTTAAAAATGTAATTTGTAGAGGGCAAATGCAGGTGGGTGCAGGAAAGGGGGGGGGGAGATGGGTGTGTAGGGAAATTGCCAGTAGAGCGTGTGCTCCATTGCAACTAACTTAAATTAAAGACAAAAAATAAAATTAAAATAAACATGAATTCTTACAATTTAATTTTGAAAAAAGGCATATTAGATCCAATTAATTGTTTTGTACAAATTGTTGAATGTAGTAGAAGGAACTGCCAATACAATAGCCCTCAGTTTTTTCTTTAAATACATTTTTAGTATTTACAAAATATTTTATACTTTTAAAAAGTTTACTAAACAGATGTGTCCCAGAATAATTAAATCCTCTTTGTACAAATGACAATGATGTTTGCATTATTTTTGTTTATTGCATTAAAATTGTGTACCTGTAAATTTGATGTGAAGAAATTAAAACATTCTCTGACAAAACACATGAGATAATATACACATTTACTGAGAAGTTATTGTAAGAATATTGAGCTTTTTGAAGAGTCGTTTGCAACAAATTCTTGGTTTTACCCTACACAGCATCCCAATAGCTCTTTTCTGTGCTATTAAAACTTCTTTGTTTATGAAGAGTTCCCCCAAAAAATTATTGCATAAGACATGACTGAGTGAAATTAAATGGAGTACACCAGTTTTGTTAATTCTAGATCTGCTATTAAATAAAATGTTCTTATTGCAAAGGTGGCAGTACTTAACTTCTTCAGTAGTAACACGATGTTCTTGCTAACCAAGTTTCCCATCTATTTGAATGCCAAGGAGTTTTATATTCTTTGTTCCCAAGATTGAGTAATTTTTATAGTTTATGTGTAAATCCTGCTGTGCACAATTTTTTTAATTTTAAACCTAATATAATGTGTTTCATCAAAATTTCATTTTAATAAGTTGGCCTTAAACCAGTTTGCTATTTCTCTCAGTACATACTGACAAGGGATCAGATGTGTATACACTGAAATTCCTCATATAACTAAGCCAAATATGAATGAGGTGAGAATAGTGAAGATGGCAGTGAAGGGGGAGGGGGGGGAGGAGCAGTAGATCAACAATATTTATGGTAAAATTTAATTTTTGTACAGGCCAAAGAAAGGAAAGAGAAACAAATTAAAATAATATATTTACAAAATAAAATAAATAAAAATAATTAGTGATAGGCTTAGTCGCATGGTCTTAATGAATGTTGATGACGGAGGGGATGCCTAGCATCATTGATACGTTGGCACATTAGTCCCATACGCGGAGTTCTGAAAAGGAAGTAGTATCAGGAAAAACTCTGATAGCTCTCACTGTATAACAATTGCTGAGACCGTTAGAGATGTGGGAACTGGCATGGCCTCTCACTTCTGCATTGTTTATGGCCAAGAAGTTGTGGAAGTACTGAAGTGAAGGTCTGTTGTTTTGATAAGAACAGAGATATGAATGGAACCATGATACATCAAAATCAATATAGATGTACAAGTCTAACTAGATGAGGAAAATTCAGAGGGTGCAGTTTCCCTTTCAGAATATAAAAATGTCACATTTTTCCAATAAAGAGAGTTCAGCTGGAAAGGAGGGGGCCATTCAGTTACCTGTAGTGGTCTCTAGTCCCATATCTGATGGTAGGTATAGCAGTTAAAGGAGATTTAGAAGTTTCAGAGTATTGCTACAATAAAAATAAATACATCATCTTAATTAGAATTATCGCTCTAGAAAATGCTGGAGTGTTTCCCTACCTCCTCCCCTCCCCCCAACCTATTCCAATAGCTAGATAGATAGTGTGTTGAAGGGGTGGGGTACATGTTTAAGTGATTTCATGACTAAAACACAACATCTGCTAACTACTATACTTCATGTAATAATATAGGCACTAATGGCACAATGTATAGAATTAGAAAATAGTGTGATAATCTTTTGAAGGTATAATATAACCATAAAATATGGATTTAAATTGTACTACACAATTTCCACACACACTGATGTGGGGTATTACGGAGAAAAAATAGACTTTGTTGTACCATGTGCCTCAAAAATTTCCTCAAATTACTATTCCAGTCCTCGCTGGTGGTAAAACACTGTTTTAAGAAAACAAAAACATTTCAACACTCCACAAGAATTTAATGGTATGCAAAAACACAGCTTGTAGAAGGAACCAGGGCTTACTGAATATCTGAAGGTGTGATGATGTTCAAGGACAACTCTGCATTGAAAATGTTATTGTAATTATTTTAGTGTATAGCTCAATCAGTATCATGGTTAAAAGTCACTAATTTTATATATCCTTATATAGTGGAAAAATAGAATGGTAGAAATACTCCCTGTGATACAATATGAATAGTTGAGCATAAAAAAATATTTTTTTCATAATTACGTAGTTTTTCTCGGCGTTGCAAATATAAATAATTTTCTTGGGTGACTAGCCGAGTTATATGAATGTCATAGTTACACGATATTTCGGCGCACTGAATCATCGACGCCATCTTCCGGTGAAGTGAGGTCAGGAACGTGCGAAGTTGCTGAGCTAGACCAGATTACCGCTGCTAACCTCTGATTGGTCGGCTGTAGAACCAGTCGTAGCAGGGGTAAAATCTCGTTGCGGCTTGTTACTCAGGCATTAATGATCAGCTTACGGGAAAGTTTTTGCCTTCTGATTTTTCCTTCTATGAAACGATGTGTTGATACGAGGCAGGACCCCGGCTACGATTGGTTACAAATCTGACCAATCACGTGGCAGCATGGCTCAATATGAGGCCCGCAACGGATCCGTGTTGACCCATCAGTTTGATAAACAATTTATGCTGAATGCTTTGTTTTATGATATCATCTTCGAAGGAGCGATGACTTTAAGCCCGTCCGCTACATGCCATGTAAAAACTGACATCAAATCTAGTCGTAACTCCACCTTAGCATCGATTCAAGCCGCAACGAGATTTGACCCCTGCTACGACTGGTTCTACAGCCGACCAATCAGAGGTTAGCAGCGGTAATCTGGTCTAGCTCAGCAACTTCGCACGTTCCTGACCTCACTTCACCAGAAGATGGCGTCGATGATTCAGTGCGCCGAAATATCGTGTAACTATGACATTCATATAACTCGGCTAGTCACCCGAGAAAATTATTTATATTTTTTTCATTTCTTAATATGAAAAGTTAGAGTAAAATTTATCAGATGTTTTTAAATTTTGGCATAGAGTTGATTAATTACAACTGTGCATTACAGTTGTGATTGTGTGCAGAACTTACATGGTCCTACCTGCGATGTCTGTAGGTCCTGGGCTAGGAGAGCGAGAAGTTGGAGGCAGTCCAAGCAACGAATCAAGCACATCTTCAAGTGTGGTTGAAGTTGGGCTAGGCCGTTTACAACCAGGACCTGAAATTTTTGACAACTCTATTTGGTAAAATAATGTGTATTTGTAAAATGGCAGTTTCCATTAATCTGGCCAATATGTAGGACATTTTATCAATGCAACAAAAGAACAGGTTGCTACTGTAACTCATTATCTTTACTATACCCATATGAAAACCCTAAAAATGCTACATTATGATTAGATTCTTACAACAGCAAAATACCTGCAGGGATGCTGCTGTAAAATAATACCTGACAACTCCGATTATTTTATTAAGGCATTTAAATAATGGAAACTGTCAACAGTTTTTATTTAACACTTGTAAATAAATTACTCTACAGGTAACAGTTATTGTTACTAATGAGTTAGGTGCAGTTGCACCATTTAGAGTAAAAATTATCACACCGCATCACACCTGGCAGAGAAGAATCATTAAGATTAAAGAAATAAGATTTAACAGGGTGATTCATGAAGATACACAAATATTTTAATATATTATTCTACAAGTAAAACTAAAGAAAAATGTTCATATAAACATAGGTCCACAAATGTTTAGTTACGGAGTTACAGCTAGTAAAATATTTTGCCTCAATTTTAGCAACCTCGCTAATATGAAGCCATCACAAAACTGTACGAGGTTACAGTAAAGCATGATTTCCATTTATTTTGTTGTTATTGATCTGGTGAATGTAATAAAACAAGTCCCAGACATGTATCTGTAGTAGTTTTCCAGAGAAGCAAAGAAATAATTTGGGGAAATTTGTAATTTATTAACCACTTGGCACAATTTTTTAAATTCCAGACAATTGCACAAAGTTTTCAACAGAACTTGTAGAGAATTTAATTTTGGGAGATGATAGTAATAAAGTTAACTAAAACAGTATGAATGTGTCAGATAATCTGCTTTTATTAATACCATAGCTATGTGTTAAGGAAGTTGTACAGTGTACATACAATTTCACAATGCATTCAGAATAAATGTTCAAAAATGTAAAGTAAACAAATTTACTTGTATAACCTTTGGAATTTCTGGAAAAACTGCAGATATATGTCTGGGACTTGTTTTATTACATACACCAGATCAATAACAACAAAATAAATGGTAATCATGCTTTACTGCAACCTCGTACAGTTTTGCGATGGCTTCATATTAGCGAGGTTGCTAAATTTCAGACAAATCTTTTATTAGCCATAACTCTGTAACTAAACATTTGCGGACCTATGTTTATATTAATGTTTTTCTTTAGTTTTACTTGCAGAATAACATATTAAAATTTTTAATCAGGAATGGAGCAGGAAATATGCTGTGAGCTGATATTTATGGAAAGGGAAGATAAACCATCATGTGGTTCAGGAAAATATAACAACAGTTTTATGATATGGACCCACAGAGAGAACCCTCCCTTTGACTTCCCAAAGTCCCTGAACAGCATCCACTCCATAAACTACACATGGTCCTACTCTCACACCCACATCTCCCTTGATGTTAACATTTCTGTACAAAATTTCCACCTACACACCTCTTCCCACATCAGACCAACTATCTGTCACAATATCTAGACGTTGATATAGACTTATATCAAACTAACTCCTTCCTCCCCAACAGCCTAGCCAGATGTGTCTGCTCTAACAAACTGACTCAAGCCCCTGTATCCCGGAAATTGGAGTGTAAACAGAAAACCCAATATGAACTGTACAGCTCACTGAAACACACAATGCAAAACCAACCATAATCCTGTCTTTCTCATCAAGTTTACTCCTGTCTTGGAATTCCAATGCTTTGTGGCTATGACTTTCTCTGATCCTTTCCAGAAATATACTATATAGTTCCCACTATCCTTCCACATTTAGCACTCAACTAACTTGAAAAAATATACTTGTGCATATATAACAATCCTCAAATGGTCCTAAACCACCCTATGGTCAGTCAGTTATAATACAAACCATTACAAAACACAATCTAATGTAATCCTTCCACTTGTGAAACCTACCCCAAAACAGACCATGCCACCTGTGCCATGTCTCACGTCATACACCAGCTCACTTACCTCAGTTTTACGAGTAATTCCATTAGCTTCAACTTGAACCGGTGATCCATCAGATCAAATGGCCACAGCCAAACTGTTACTCCCATATATATGATTATTTCTTATTATCACCATCATCAATATTTTTAATTTATATTTTTCACCTCCTATACATGACCTTTTTATTACGATTAATTTTTCTCCTACACATATCAGTTCCACTGACACTGTTTTTGTCTCCCTCAATAGCTCCATTTTTTAAAAACAAATAACATAATTCTTGTGGCCAAGAGGACAATTGATGCCCGTGCAAGTTCTGTTAGACATCTCTATTTCTATGAATAAGGACATTGTCCAAAATAGTGCATTTTCTGTGTTTGTGTAGTGTTTTTTTGTCACTCCAGCCCACCTACCTCCAACTTTGTTGAGTTTTTGGTTTATTTATCTTTCCTAATCTATTATTTTTCCTAGACTATGCACAGCTGTTTTAAGAAATAAATATTGTTTTGTTCATTGGTGAACCTCTTTGAGAAATAATATTTCCATATGGGAGAGCATGAACCTCATTCTTGTGACCTATGTGCCTTTGTTTGGTCTTTTTTTTTTTTTTTTTTTTTTTAGCTCTACTAAGTCTCTTGGGGGCCCCGCTGGTGTAAAGTACCACCTAGACCCTCCAATACCTTCGCCCCTGATTAGTGTCCACCTTTACAGCTGACCTCAAGTTATATTATACTCCAAACACCTGCCTCTAATTTAGAAGAGCTATGGCAGAACAAATTTAGGTTGAAGATATCAAGAGAAACAAGGTATGTGATGAAGTTTCACAGTTCAAGAATTTTCTAGCTCATTCTGTATTAACTCTAGACCATTATATTTTGACCTACCTCAGGAAATGTGAACCATGGGTAACAATGTCAGAACAAAAAAAACAGTTTATATATGAACCTGCTATGCAAATTGTATTTGGCACCCATTCCAAATTTATGTTAACCTCTGATAAACAACAAACCCAATATAAAAAAAGGTTTTTAGTTCATAATATGCAAGTTTAAAGATTTTGTGACAGCTGACAATGGTAGGGTAAGGGTGCCTTAAATACACTAGTGTGTAAAACTTAAATACGAAATATATAAAGTAGCATAACATAGTAACTACTTGTTGGAAATTAATGAAAGTGTGACAGCATGCACAGAAAGCAGGAATTTATATGGCATTAGGTCAGCGCAACTATAGCCCCAAATGAGTCTGGCCTCATAACACGAAGCATCTGATGGAACGGAGTATCAATCGACGAGCTGTTACTGTGTGCTGTGGTGGTGTTCTTCACTACAACATGGCCTGGAGACAATATTTGGATGACTTCAAAGGGGAAATAATCATCAGGAAACTGGTAGAAGGATGAAGTGTGACAAGTTTAACCCAGGAGTTTGGTATTGCTCACAGAATCGTTTCACATGTATGGGAGCATTCTGAACTACAGGCACTACTGCCCAAAGGAGAGGTGGTGGTTTACCACAGCGGCAGATGATCATTACATTATGTAACAGTCAAGAAAGGACTCGCATCATCAACAATGACATGGCGACTGCGGGGGGGATGGTTTCTTTGCCGGACAATGATTACGTCGTGTTTCATTGACACCCATACATCAGCGGCACCATTTGGGTTGGTGCCAAGAGCATCAAACAGATTGAGCCTGTGTAGTGATTCTGGATGTACCCTCATCTGGTGAAAGCTGGGAACATGTAACTCACCAGGAACATTGTCGAACATGATCGTTTTGGTGGTCCAAGTATTAAAGTGTGTGGAGGCATAATGTTGCATGGGTGAACCGATTTTCAAATCTTTTAACTTGGTACACTTACCAGTCAACGTTATTGTCACATTGTACTCTTTCCCCATGTACATTTATTCAGTGGTCCATTTGGGCCTGACTTTATTTTAATTGAAGAGGATGCCCAACTGTATTGAAAAGTGCAGGTGGAGAAGCTCTTGGAATGAGAGCAAATTTGGCAAATGGACTGACCTGCCCATTCCCCCTACTTTAGTCCCATTGAGCACATTTGGCATGTGTTGGGGAGATATAGTGCAGCCCATCCATAACTATCCAGCAGTTGTCAATCATGCTGATCTCTCACACTTTTAAGAACCATGTCCCCCCTCTTAGTAATATCCAGGGAACCTTCGCACGTCACAGTGACTTCAGCGTATCTTATTATCTCTCTATAAAAATGTCATTTCTGTACGTCTCAATGCATATTTCCTTCAGTTGCCTATTGTACCATCCCTTGTAGCAGCCCTTTGTATGCACGGTTGGAATTTAATCAAGCTATGTTACTTGGCAGTGACATAGCATGCAAAAGTTACTTTTGTCCTTAAGTTTTGCACACCAGGGTACTTGTTTGTAATTATTTCAGGGGACTTAACAGCTAACAGTAAATATCTTGGCATATCATTTGATAATTAACCTAACAGGGGATTTGAAAGAAAGAGGTTAATTATATAAGGCACATACTGGTGATAATGAGGCCTGGGTTGATACTCATAGATGAATTAGGAGTAGTGTGTAGAAAGAAAAAAAATGACAACAATGGATAAACAAGCAAGCAACTTCCAATATAAGTGAGTAGAAATTTTTATTTTTTAGTTAAGAGTGTCGGGCTGGAATAAAGTTCCAAGGGATGTGTAGAACAATTTACCTCAAACACTGAAAGAATTTAAAGCTCAAATTGTACTGAAGTAGGTGTATGGTGAAAGTGCTGCTATGGGGTATAATCCATCACAGTTAATTAGTAACGATGATAATAATAATAATCGGCTAAGTTTTGGAATTTATGTAATGTTCATATAACCATGTGGTAAAAAATTGCACAATGGTGGCAGTGAAAATGGTGTTAAGCATTGAAAATAAGATAGAATAGGGAAAATAACTCATAACTTAACACAGATGAAGGCTTGAGGTCCAGACAAGCACAAGTAAGCACAAAAAAAGCACACTTCATAGTATATTGGTTAGCAGCCTTAATCATGGAGCAGAGACATATGGCAGGGGGAAGATATGTACATATCAGGACTGAACATATAATAATAATAATAATAGATAAAACTGTGTTGGAACACATGCTATGGTGGCAATCTCCCTACACACCTATCCTCTTCCCTTCCTCCTCCAGCCCACTTTTGCCAATCCTGCCTCCTACACGATTTAGGTTAGTAACCGAAATATTGTTGAGAGTGTGTGTGTGTGTGTGTGTGTGTGTGTGTGTGTTTTATTGTGTTCATCTGGCTCTTCTGGCTTCATCTGTGGTAAGTGAGAAGTTATTTTCCATGTGGTAAATAAGTAACACTGGAACACTTAATAACTGAATATAAAAATATAAAAATATGAAAAAAAGATTAAGAAAATATAGATTTTTTCCATATCATCTATTCTCATGTCAATTATTCATGCAAACAGTTAATAGAACCATGGGAAGTTTATTTTTAAGTTAGTCGCACTGTCAGTAATGGCCTACCAGATTAATCAAAAATGTTAAACCATTGTAATACTGAGGATTTGGGAGGGTAAAAAAGCTTAGGTTCAAACTGCAGTCTTAATGCATTGACTTTCTGTGATCATTTATACGAATACTACAATAGTCCCAAATTTTTACATCAATAGGAACACAGTTCCCTAACAAAATTAAACCTTTATACACACAACATAACTTGCTCTCTTCACGGGCAGATTTCAGCACTTATGCTCTCCTAGTAACCAAAGACAGGCTCTTGCAACAAACAAACTGGCTTAACAAATAATATTTCATAACTAAACATAGCATATGAACAACTGGATAACAAGTTAAAAGATTATTATAACTGCACAAGTAAAAAATCAATAAAAAAATTGTGTGTTTAGCATTATTTAACCAGAAGACATATTCTTGACCAGAGCCATATCCATTGAAATATCACCATTTTGATTACAAAGGGATATAAAACTCCTGGGTTCAAACCTCAGGCCTGATATGTTTGCCATCTTGATTTCAATATTTAGACAATTGTAATGTTAATAACCTATCAAAATTGTGTAACTGTCCAAAGTTTCTGGGCCAAAAAATTATAAATTACACAAAAAATTAACACTAAATTTTATACGATTCACAAACAGATGGATAAAATTACTTTCCTTTCATCGGCCTTGTAACCTGGATACAAACATATATATATTT
>CM061921.1:369126777-369267758 GCA_031002005.1 Vandiemenella viatica
GTTAAGTTTGTAAAATTGTTTGTTAATTATTACTGCTGTGAATGAATTGTTACAAGCATGTGACTGGAATGTGAAAGTTTGCTGGAGATGTTTATTAAACTATGACCCTTTTTTATGAAATTTCCACGCACATTTATGTCATTTAAAAAATAGCATTTGTACTATTGATTTATTTTTAATGGATGGTATATTTATAAAACAATTTTGGTTTGCAGTTCACAGAGCGAGGGGATTGCTGACAAAGGGAAAACATGGTATGTAAAATAATTAAAGTAATTTAAGTTTTTAATACTGATAGTGGTAGAAGGCTGACTTATTAGAATGAAAACTAATTTTTGAATTGAAATATTTGCAGCAATATTAGCATTTTGAAATGGTGGCATAATCCTTGGGGTTAGTCTGTTGAGTTGCCTGTCAAAATAACATGCAGAAAATGAGATACATAGTATCCACTGTAGATAATCTAGCAAGCATACTGTATATCAGCAGTAAATATCGAATCCTGGTACTGATTAATATGCAGTCATAAAACTACAAGGACACACTTCTATTGGACCTGTGTGGAAAAATTCTGCCGATTCAATAATGATATTCTAAAACTTTACATAGTTTTTTTGTATTTAATGTAAACCATGCCAGCCAAAAATTCATTTGAAGAACTGCTCAACATGATGTTATTGTAACAGAACAGTTGCTAGTAACAAGACCGATTCTAGATCTGGCAATGAATAACGAGTGCTTATTTTTGTAATAAAACGGAGATTCAGCCTAAAATTACTACCAGCACAGACACTCCAAATAATGCATTTCCACATAATATTAATGAAATATTTCAGAATAACGGCAGCTTCATAATGATAAATGATTAACCATTTGCTAAATATAATACAAATTATAACAGTTGGCATGTTTAGTATAGTGGAGCAATTGCAGTCGCTTCTTCATTCAGTTGTAAGTTACTGAGATCAAGTTTTGGGATTCTGTTTTAATTTGTGTAACTAGTAGGTTTATTTGTCATATCACATATGATAAATCCACTTTAAATTAATAAGTATTTTCTAAATGATTATGCAAACAGCAACTATGGTTATCATGTTCATGCAGCAGCAGCAGCACATAAACTTTTGCTCTGCTGAGTTAATGTAGAATAATGGTTTTAGTGTTCCTCATACAGTTTTTCTCAATAGCCATGGTTGTTCCGAATCTGACGTTTGTCAGCTTTTGTATGCACAGTATTACCAAAGATAGTACAGATAGTGCACTGTTTATTATGATTACTCACTATTAGCCAGATGGAATGTATTGAATATTATTATTGATTATTGGAAACAGTGAGAGAGTATGGTAACCAATATCAAGAATGGAAACAAAATAATAGACATATTGCCAATAGTTACTAAAAACAGCTTAGCTATTACTATTGTTCCGTGATTCACTAAATGTGGGTGGCAGAGGGTGTGTTGCACTTATCCTAATGTGTAATCATTCATGCATCAAAAGGGATGTTTAGGATTGGCAGGAGGTGCCCGTGGGCTATTTTGAGAAACCATCCCAGCATATGCTTGGAGTGGTCCAGGAAAACCCAGATAAGGATGGCTGGAATGGTTTCTCTATACCTACTCCTGTCAGATTCTAAGTTTTCTCATTCGTTAAATCTTTACTATTCCATTCCTTAATTGCTTGTGGCAGAAATTAGTAGAGAATAAAATCAGTTCTGGCCACGATTTTATTTATTTTCTTGGTCATTCCTAGATATGAATGTTTCTTATTATAAAATGTATTTACTTTCATCCTGAAATAGATCTGTCATGAACTTTTCAATTAGCTTCTGACTAGAGCAATGTGTACGGTTTCCCAGATCTTCCCAACCCAACTCATCACACTAGTGCTTTGTATGCAATCGATTTAACTTCGAGTATAGACAGTTTTAAATTACAACCTTAGAATCGGAGCATATGGTTTGCGTTCCCAATTACCTTAGTATTTTTATTCCACAACAAATTAATATGAAATGTTACCACCTGGTATTTAACAGAATGTGCCACATCAAGTGTCTTTAATTGTGTATTCACAGCTAAAGGATGCCACCTATTTACTTGTATGTGCGACTTGACACTTTTTTTA
The DNA here is from genome assembly GCA_031002005.1 of Vandiemenella viatica. Lineage (NCBI taxonomy): Eukaryota > Metazoa > Arthropoda > Insecta > Orthoptera > Morabidae > Vandiemenella > Vandiemenella viatica. The sequence continues at coordinate 369,128,902 of CM061921.1, forward strand.
AGCATTTTGCTCCAATTGCTGGTCTTCACACAAGGTGATTATTTTCACAACATTGGCTTGTAACAAATCGCAGTTGGAATGGGTTTTTATTTCATGAAAAATAATAATATTATCAGCAAATAGTCTTATTTTCCCCCTCAGTTACGTCACACAAATCATTGATGTGTATGAGAAACAATGGGCCCTATTGCACTTCCCTTGTCAGTGATGAACGTTAACTATCAAGAACTACATTCTACCCTTCAGCAAGTCATTTGTCTAAATATGCCATAGTTTGAAGTTTCATTAGTAACCTAATATGAGGCAATTTATTGATTTTTTTTCAAAATCTAAGTCAATCAGTGATGATTCATCTACAATATGACACATATCATAAATTAAAAGTGTAAGTTGCCTATCATAGCATCAATTTCTCTGAATCTGCATCGATTTGAGGTTAATAGCCCCTCTCCATCCAAAAAATGCAAGACATTTAAATAGTTTGTGATCGACCTGTAGTTTTGAGGGTCAGTAATTTTCCCACTCTTGAACACTGATCTTTCGATGGCTGTCTTCCACTCAGCTAGTACATTTCCTTGATTCAAGGAGGCAGTATATAATTTCATCAAATACGATGCAATTTCCTTTACATACCTAGAGTAGAATCGATTAGGAATACTTTCAGGTCCAGGAGCCTTATCGTTTATTATATTCCTAATCAGTATTGTTATTCCCTCGACATCAAGAATGAGATATTTCATAATTTTGTGGGTACAAGTGATAAGTATTGGAATCTTCTATATGTTTTCTGTTGTGAAAGCCTAGTTAAAAATATTATTCAAAACTTCTGCTTTTCTTTATACTAGTTTCAATAACTCTCCAACTTCATTAATCAGTGATAGCATAATCTGACCAGAGCCTCTTATTACTTCATCAAGAACTTCTTTGATTAGTAATTAGATCTTCAGATAAATTCCTAACTTCGAATTCTTTAAAAGCTCCATGCATTACCTTAATGCCTTTGCTTCCCGAGAAACATTTTACCTTCTGATTGAACCACAGAAAGTTCTTACCAAACTTAATAAACTTCTTGGTAACAAATTGATTTATACCCATCCATATTATTGTTTTCTAACTACATCAAAGTTTCTCAACCTTTGTATCCATCGTGTAGGTTCCAAAATTTTTGCCAAATGATGTAATGTACCTTAATAGTTTGCCTTATCAAAACAATGTATGAGTTGGTCTTTATCCTATTTCAATGTCAAAATAGATTTCAACGTTACCACAACTGCCTTGTGATCATTTATTATTATATCTACACCGTTAGTTGCAACTGCAGCATGGAAATTGGTTACTTTCCCTCTTATACTCCGATAATTCAGGACCATTATCTTAAGAGGTATTTCTGGACTCGAAATTCACTTTTGTCATATTTGCATTCAGAAGGGAAGTGGGTGAAGTATTTAAAACTCCATTCTTTGATTTATTGGCCCCATCATTGTCAGAATGAAAATTATGCTTATCATTACAGCCTTTTTGTTCAACTGAAGGATCCTCTGCCCTTACAGTGTTCCTAAAAACACAACTTCCACACAATCGATGTATGGCATTATGCTACAAATTGAGAACTGCAATGATACAGAATTTTTCCTTGCTGCTTCATACACGTTCTTGCCCAACTTCTCCTTGGACTTAACTATATCTAAAACACGATATTAGTCATTAGTGCTGACATGTGCAGCTACTCTTAAATCACAACAGTTTGTTTCTCTAAGCACTGAGTGTGGTGGTGAGCGGTTAATGCTCTGGCCATGCATTCGGGAGGACGCTGGTTCAAATCCCTGTCTGTGCATCCAGATTTGGATTTTCCATGATTTCCTTAAATCACTTCAGGCAAATGCCGGGATACTTCCTTCGAAAGGCCATAGCCGAATTCCTTCCTGTTCCTTGTCCCCAGTCCTTTCCCACCCCTAATGACTTGGACAAGGTGCAAGCACTTTTGAAATGGCCTCTGTGACACATAGTGTGGTTGCCCATGGAAGACAGGCATAATGAATGTTTGAGTGAAGGTCAGCACCATTCTTCCTGGTCAGTTCTCATAATGGTTTCTCCCGATGGCAGACATTGGAGCTGCCAATGATCAGTATCTCTCTTCCAGGCATTACTCGTTGTCTGTGTAAAACTGAAAATGCATTACTTAATTGCAAGATATCATTTTCCAGTCAGCGGTTTTGGAAAGTCGAAGCCTTTCTATGACCGAGTGTGGTGGGTGAGTGGTTAATGTTCTGGCCTTGCATTTGGTAGGATGTGGGTTCAAATCCCCACCCAGTCATCCACATTTGGGGTTTCCATGGTTTCCACAAACCAGCAAATGTTTCTGGGATGCTTCCTTCAAATGGCCATGACTGAATTCCTTCCCATTTCTTGCCCCCAGTCCTTTCTTGCCTCTAATGACCTCGATGTTGACAAGGCGTAAGGTTGTGTGTATATAAGTCTTTTGTACCCGTTAAAATCTCTTTGTAAGCCAGCCGCCTACTGAAACACATTCCACAAGTCATACCACCTGAAACAGCTGAAAACAGAACTACAAGTAAACTGCTCATAATGGCTGCTGTTTTATGTGTGGTGGGTAAGCATTAACACACTGACCTCGCATTCGAGATGATGGGGATTCGAATCCCCATCTGGGCATCTAGATTTGGGGTTTCCACGATTTCCACAAATGAATGCCCTTCAAAAGGGCATGGCTGAATTCTGTAACATTCCTTGCCCCCATTCCTTTCCCACCTCTAATGACCTCAGTGTCAATGAGGCACAAAGCCATAAGTAAAAAGAAAAAAGTGATCTGAAATTCATTTGATAAACTTGCTGTACTACTAAAAAATTAAGAAAACACAATTTGCAATGCATCACAGATAGTGGCGGATCCAGCCCCCTAGCCCTAGCCTAGCTCTAGCCCCCCCCCCCCCCAAAAGCACCAAGGTCGCCCCTGACGACATGGATTTTGGGGACCTTTTTTTTTACAGTTTTAATAAGGGCGGCAATGTGGAATAATGAGATTTCTGTTGCCGAACCCCACCTCCCCCGAGTCGAGGCCAACCCCCCCCAACCAAATCCAAGGTCCCCCCCCCCAAAAAAAATCCTGGATCCGCCACTGATCACAGATGCTGGTAGCAATATGATGGCAGAGTTTCTGTTATCGAAATTGACAAATTGCATGACAGTTTCTTTCCTCTTCCCCCCCCCCCCCACCTCTCTCTTCATTAGTGTTTATATTTATAAACAGTAGCTTAAAAAAAAGTTGCACAAGTTAGCTTTTTTATTAAATTAAACATAAAATGAAAGTATATTTTTAAGTAATATTTCTAATGCTGTTGCATATAATAGCACAAAACATTTTGTAGATTACAAGACATGTGCAACATATTACAATACCAATATGAAATTCTTCCGATTTCGAAATCCCATGATTTTAATGGAGTATGACTTCTGTGCTAGCTATGTAGGTAACATTATTCTTTGAGATCTACTGAATAGTAATGAGCACCTTTTTATACCATTAACTAAAATGGCTTATTTATAAATCTGTTGTGGACAGATGGAAGCTAAAGATGTTAATGATTAGGACTGGTAGCAATGTATAAAATTTTCTTAACTGAGACAGGTTAGTGAGTGCATTTCACCCTAAGCCATGGGAGATGATGGAAAGCAGTGGGTACACTGTATGTTAGGAAGGACAGATAGAAGCAGATTTAAAACATTCCACAAGCCATGCCATCTAAAAAAAAAAAGCCTAAATCAGAGCTACAAGTAAATATAACACAAAAAGTGAAAAAAGTTGAATATAAAAAACCTATAGTGGCCTGTTCTTCTAAGTGCCACCATCACCACCTCTGTGGTGTGTTTTTAAATATTGATAAAGACTTCAAAACTGCCTGTCATGGAAAGTTTAAGGGAGTATTTAGATACCTAACCAGATGGTTGAGTGTTTAATATTTGGGCATGGTATTCAGGAGGATGCTGGCTTGATCCCCAGTCTTACCATCGAGATTCCTGTTTTCCACAGTTTCATGAAATCGCTACAGGTGAATGCCAGGATGGTTCCTTCAAATGGTCATGGCCAAATTTTTCCATTCCTTGTCAGGAAACCCCTCCCTCCAATCCCCTTTCTCATCCTTTCTATGCTCTAATGATGTCAAAGTCAACAAGTTGTAAAGCTCTAACTAAAGAAATTACGTCTGTTTCTACAGTCATTTTTTATCATGGGTTTGCCTCCTGTACCGAGTTATTTGTGACTTTTTTACCTTTTATTTGGAAGAATGGTGGCCATCAAGGGTCAGTTTCAAGTGTCCCACTAGTAATGAGAGGTTCTATTTATTAATTCTTTACTTTTTGTTCATTTTCTATCTACCGATATGCTGAGAGGCAGTTATTACTCAAGATGATGAAAACTCATAGGTTTTCGATTTTCTTAATTGCTTTTTAAGTTTTTCAGCAGAACCCTCTCATTCTTTGAGGAACACAGTTTTAAATTTTAATGAAACTGTCAATTTTCTGGGACTCTTCTTTGATCAGAGACTTAATTGGCTCACTTCTAAAGAATCTTAGAGCCATATCGTTATAGTCTATTATTATTTTAAAATGTCTGTGTGGTATGTCACAGGTTCCAGAATGCTCCTGTTTACTAAAATAGAGGCTTTGTTTGGTTTGGGCTAATGATGACTGTCTGATGTGGTGGATCAGTTGGTAAAGGCACAGGACTGGGTTACGGAAGGTTACCGGTTCGAATCCTGGTCTCTGCTGGAAGATTGGCCTAAAAACTGACCTTCACTTCTGGCAAAACTTTGATTTGTTAAGGTGAAGATTCTAGGATGCTTCGCATCTCTGATTTCATGTTAAACTGTATATCTCCAATGGCTGGTAGGCTTACCAAGTTAGGTTTAGAAGCTATAGAGGCATATTGCACAACCAGTAAGACCATGTCTTTGAGACAACACAAAATTATTATTATATTGTGTGGTTCTGTGTGGACTACTTACTGAAGATACTGGACAGTGTCCACCATACTGGTTACAGTGGAAATTTCGTACCGTCACTGTACCCAGGCTTTGTTCTGAAGCTGTTGAACCTCCAATTGTGATCTGGCAGATTCTCATTGTGGTATCTAACTCTGCCCATATTGTTACAGTGCAGCCATGATCCTATCACATGAGGTGTAATAATCTCTGGCTTTTTAAATTGACCATGCAGTGGTGGACCAACAACTTCCAAGCCGTACAGGAAGGATGAGGTTCATCTTACATCAACACTGGGCACTGCCTTGTGATTTATGATCACTTCCAGTGTAGAGAGGGCCCATTCAAATGTGATGCTTGTGGTTTAGCTTTGACATTTTACTCACGTTTCCTTTTTTGTGTTTAGGGCAGACCTGGGTCTAGCTGATTATTTGTCTCTTATTATCTGGCAGAAACTCATAATGTGGCACTCTGCCCATATTGCTTCAACAACTTGCAGTACTGCTTACAATACATTCATAAATTCACCACATGAATGGCTCTTCTCTTGTTGGAGAGCCACTGAGCCATTTTTTCCCCATAAAAAGGCAATGTTAGAGGAGTGTGGTTACGTGTTGCCGATATCCTTTTACTGGAGATGAAGTAAGTCTGCTACATGGCTTCAAAAGAGAGCCAGATACATTTTATACCTGTCACAGTATATTGTCCTGTGCTTGTTTTTGCAGCTTGTTTAATGTCAATTTAAGTTGAAATTATATTTATACCTTACTACGAAGTCTGATAAAAAAAGTGTGGAATTTCTTAATTCCCTGGATTGTATAGGTCCAGTTGTCACCATTTTTGTTGCTGTGTTGTTAAGCTTGTCCTTAATGTATGTTGACGTAGGTAGTCATTGGATGCTTAGTCTGTTTCTGGCTGTCGAGCTGCAGACATGTTTAGTGCACTTGGCTATTTTCTACTTATGTAAAAGATGGTGCACAGAATTGGTACTGTATTTTACTTTAAGAATGGAAGAAAGTGCAACAATACTTTGGAAATGTTGAATATTGCTTGTGGCGAATGTTCTATGAATAAAATAAGGGTTTATAAATGTTTCCAATAGGGCTGTGAAGGGGTTGAAGGTGACAAGTGTTCTGGATGTCCCAGCACATCAATATCCGATGCCAGTTTCAAAAAAAAGGTTAGGAAAATTGGCCGATGATGTTGGCATATCGTTTGGCTAATGCCAAGTAATTTTATATATATATGGTGGCAGTGGAATTGCTGTTAAGTAATGAAAACGAGGAAAGTAAGGGATAATAACCTGTCACTTACCAAAGATGAAGGCAGGACCAGAACAAACATGAAAACATATATACACATTAAAGTATTTTGGTAAAAAAAAAACAAGTCATGTACAAGTAACGATACTAATGGAAATGGCTTTTAGGAAATATAAACAACAAAGTATCCTATCCTTTGTTGTTTATTTAGTCATGTAAAATGTGAGACGTGTGGCATGGTAAAAGATGTGTACACATCCAAATCTGTTACATGCTGGAGATTAACCATTTGGGAGGCAGGAGATTGGAATGGGGGTGGTGGGGGGAACAATGACTAATGATAATTGTTGAAAAATATAATGTCTGTAATGACCAGTTAAAGTAAATTGAATAAATTTCCTAAAACTATAAATTTTGGATCTGTTTAAAAATAATTACGAATTTTTTAAGTAATTAATGTATGTTTATGATAGCATAAGTGACCGGTTTTGATGGTGTTTGAGACCAGGGAGATGCCTGGTGTCAGGATGTGTTGGTAGGCCAGTTCCCATTTACATAGTTCCGAAGAGGTGGTAGTGTTGGAAAAAACTCTGACGGCTCTCACTTTGTTGTTGAGATTGTTAGTTATGTGTGCTAGCAAGGGCTGCCACTGGGTGGTAAAGTTAGGCAGTATAGACTGTTCATGCTGATGGACAGTTGTGAGGCCAATGTAAGAAGCTGTACAGTCAGGGCATGTAAGTTGGTAAATGAGAAGTTGTACTGCAAGTGGCATGTCCTATATTAAAAAAGGATTTTCCTGTGTTTGTAATAGATGGTGGTGGCTGGATGCATGCTGCAAGTTTTGCAGTAAGATCTATTGCATGGGAAAGAACCATATGGTAGTCTAGGAGAGTCAGAGGGTGAGTACTTGTGGACCAAGATGTTCTTCAGATTGGTGCAGTGGAAGTCATTCCCGTGACAAAGGATCTTGTTAATGTACTCCAGGCTGGGATAGAACTGGGTGATGAATATTTGGCACCAGTCAGCTTTTGGAGGTGGAGAACAGGAGTTGTATGAATGGTGGGTGGTAGCACAAGAGATTTGTTTTTGCATACGATCAGGGGCGATAGCAATGGGAAATGAGGGATGTGATAGTTTTTGGGAATACCTGGAAGTAATACTTGATCAGAATGTTGTGTGTGGAATGGATGTCAAAGTGTGGGCACTACTGTAAATTTGTTGGCTTGATGTGCACAGAGGTGTGAAGGGTACCTTATTGCAGGATGATGTCCACATCAAGGAAGGTGATACAATATGACCAAGTGAAGTTGATGGAGTGACTATTGTTGAGGAAATCTTAGGAGGTGGCCTTCCCAGTAGATCCAGATTATATATATATATCATCTATGTACATCTGAATCACAAAAAGGGACTGACAGGGTATTTTTTAAAGAATCGTTCCTCCAGATTGTCCAAGGTTGACATAAAATGGGGTCATGTGAGTACCCATGGCAGCAGGAGACCTTTTTTTTCTTCTTTTTTTAGCTCTACAGATCAGAGGCCCGCGGAGACTATAAATACTACCTTTTGCCTGACTCTAGCCCCCCCCCCCCCTCCCCGAAGCCCAAAATCCACTATAGGTAAGCCCCCCCCCCCCAAACCAAAGTCCGCTCAAGCCCCTCCCAAACCAAAGTCCTGGATCCGCACCTGCATGGCAGTGACACACATCTGGTGATAAACTAGGGAATTGAAGGAGAAGTATTTTCTGGAGAGGATGAAATGGGTGAGGGATGTGAGAAAGGTTGTGCTGCAAAGGCTGAAAGGGAAGGGGTGCATATGTGGAAAGTGTTGGAGAGATAGTGGGGAATGTTAAAAGTGTACACAATGTGACATCAATGAATACAAGGAAATAGTCTGCAGGTTGAGGAGTGGAGACTGGACAGATGCTTCAAGAAGAGTGGGTTATCTTTGATGTATGAAGGAAGGTTCTGCAAAAAAGTTTGGAGAGGTTGATCACACAGGCTGAAAAATGCCACTGCTATAGGCCACCTAGGATTGCCAGCTTTGTGGGTCTTGGGTACTGGCCTCAACCTCAGTTAAGACCCCACCTGTAAACTTGTTATCATAAACATGCATTCATTTTTTAAAATAATTTTGTGTTTTTTATTATTTTTAAATGTATCCAAAATTGTTCGGATGTTTGAAGTGAAAGAAGAAATGTTTGAAGTTATAGAATGAACAGGAATGGTATGACCATGTAAGAAGAATGGAGGATAGTGGAATACCCTAACTTGTACAATAATAGAATTGAGAAAAAGAGGACGAACCATGTGTAGCTGGCTCCAAAATGTACAAATGGTAGTGAGAAGATTTGGTGCAGAAGAGGATTGAAAAAAATCATGTGTTATACTCAACACACTGCCCGTCCCAAATTGCACCATACTCCAGCCCATTCAATTTAGTGCTAATCAAGAGAAAAATTTTGCATCTTGTTTCATCAAAATAGAGACCTATTTTGAGAAAATAAAGTCTAAGTCTGTGTTTCAAGTTTTTTGTTATGTCGGAATACAACCTCTGTAGTGACTAATACTTTGATGTGATCTGTAGGAATTTTATTGATTTAGCTATATAAAAGTTCCCAATGCTCTTCCACATTATCAGGATTTTTCTAAAAACTATTAATTTTTTAATTACTAAGAGATAGTTCCATTTTCTGCTTCATATTTCCAACTATTTTTCCTAGTTTATTACATTAATATTTTCAGGTGCCATATTAGAATTAAGAAAACAGATTTAAAAATGATAGCTTTAGAATTAGGCTGGATTTCATCAAGTATGTCGCTAAGTATTTTTTTTTAATGTATCTTCTGATCTTGTGTGATGCATCAGACTGGAGAAATACAAGCACTTGTGAATTTATAACTGCAACATTTAGCAGGGCATAAAAAATTGTGTTTGCCAGCATGACTCATGTGCAAGAAAAGGTTTATGAGGGAAGTCAGAAGCCAAATTGAACGAATTGGCATTCTGTGAATGTTCCAAGAAGGTTAGATGGGAGGAGAGTGTTAAGGAAGGTGTAGTTTGTTATTCACAGCCAGAAATAACTCATTGGCCTCCCTCTGTATGCCAGCATCTCCACTTGAGGATAAAGGATAAAAATATAACTTCTTTCAATCAAGTTATTCAATTTTCTGGGGGTGAATCACCCTGTTAATCAATTCATCATACTTAGGTTCCACAGAATTGAAATTTGTTATGTGATATAGAGAATTAAAATTTAAGTCTGAAACATTGTTTGTAAGTGGAGAAAAAATTTTAGTGGGGTGAAGCCACCATCACTTTTTTCGTTATTAATCCAGTCGCATGAAAGAAGTTACAACTGTGTGGCAATATAAACCACTGCCGGTTAATCGCCAACGAAAATTCATCCAAAAACTAGTTTTAATCATTAAATAGCATGTAGAAATATTTGTTTGGTGGTTTGTTTAGTGTAGTTAAGTGATAAAAACCCCATGTGGTATAAGTTTTATAGTTTAAATAATTCGTATATGTGTTGGGTCAAATAATCTGAAGCACGTGTGTTTGTTTACATTCTTACTAACAACGATCAAAGGCAATAAGTTATTCACTGTGTAGAAATACTTGTTTGGTGGTTTGTTTAGTGTAATTAAGTGTTAAAAACGCGGTGTGATATAAGTTTCATAGTTCAGATAATTTGTATATGTGTTACATCAAATAATCTGAAGCACGTGTGCTTGTTTACATTCTTACTAACAATGATTAAAGGGAATAAGCTATCTATCAGTGAAGGAAAACTTATTACTAATGAGTTTAGTCTTTGAAACAACTTTGTTTTATCTGGTATCTGGTGAAAAACGTTTCTGTGCAAATTATCTTACCTGAAATATCGAGAGACTTCTCTGGCATGTTATATTAAATTACAGTTAAATTTAAGCTTTTAAATTGTAGTGTTGATGGTATAGGTTGCTGTAGTTAAGAGTAGAAATACCGCAAAATATTAGTATTGAGTGAAATAAATTCGAGTGATTGCTGTTCGTTACTAACCAGGTTAAATTTTTAACCGGAAAAAAAAAAAAAAAAGTGTGGAAATTGCTACAGTGGTGGTTGAGAGACGCATGTAAATCCTGAAATAATATTGTGTAGTAAAGGTATTGGTTTAAATTATGTAGGAAAGGCGTTTGGGAAAGTTGACAAACGGGTGTGAGTAACAGAATTAACAAACAAATTTTCTGAAAGCTGAGGGAAGTGGACATTCTGATACGTCACTTTCTTAACAAAAACAGGTATTTATAGATTAACAGTACAATAGAGTGCACATTGCTACTTAGTGGTTTTAGAGTTCTGTGGCAGAACAAGTGTATAGAGTGACTTGTAACATCTAAGTACTGTAGTTCCTAGAGATTGAGATAACTTTCGGATCTTAAAATAAATTGTGTGTCTGTAGACTTGGGCATTAGAGTAGGTAAAGTGTCTTAATTAATTTTCGATCAACTCATATATAACAGATTTAGAGGTGCTATTCCAGGTCAGTGGTATACTAGTGTAGGTACAGCTATCAGGAATAAAGTAGGTGTTGTGTAGGTAGTCTGGTTAAACTGTCCTAAATTAAAATCTGTAGTCTAAAAAACTCCTCCTCTCAAAAATAATCTACCAACAATGAAACCATATTTTAATCTGTAATATAGTATTGGCTACTTTAGAATTTGTTTGGTAGGTACTTGAGGCATTTTGGAAAAAGCACGTCTGGAAAGTGTGGTGCCTGTCGCAGGATCATGAAGAATGGTAGATGGTGCAGTGGGTGTAAGAAGGAGTTTCATAAGGGATGCAGTGGAGAGGGAATGCGGGGAAATAAATGAGGCTCTCCCATGGTTTTGTCCACTTTGCATTAGGGATGAATGGATCAGGGAGATGGACGTAAGGATGAGGGAGAAAGACGAAACGATCAGAGTGTTCGTTGGAAAGAGTCAGGGTCCTTGAAGATGAGCCTTTGGAGGCCTTGTCTGTAGGGGCCTCCCTCGCCTGGGGAGTCTCTGCCTGTAGTGGCAGATAGAGATGGTGGGTATGGAGAAGAGGGAGATGACGATGGTTGGGAGCTGATAACAGGTCGTAGGGGAAAAACAGTAAACGGGAGGAAGATGCCAGACACTTCAGAAATTGTTGTGAAAAACAGGTTTGACCTGTTACCAGAGTCAGGAGGGGAGGAACCTCATGCAGATGTAGGAGTAGGTAAGGTGCAGCAGGCCTTTAGGAATACGGGTGTACCAGAAAGATAGGCCCTCTCTTGCAAGACCAGCTGGGCTCAGGTTACCAGGTCACAAGTTTTTTCAAACCTAGTACAACTTTAGGTCAGGTAATAGAGGATATAGGTTCTTTTTGTAGGGGTTTCACCAAGGGGATAGGGTAGTGATAGCGGGAGGTGCAGGAAACGGTATTGATATAAATGCTAATTATATTATAGAAAGTGATCTGAAGAAAGTGTTGAAGGAGGCACAGCACACTAGGGTAGAGCTCATGCAAGTCCCAAGTCGCCATGACCAGCCGCAATTGAACCACGCTGTGAGACGGGTAAATGTGGAAATGGAGGAGCTGCTTGAGAACAGCATTAGTTCTGTCATTGGTGCCTGCGGAGACCATTGGTAGGTGAGGTTTCACTAGACATGGCCTACACATAAGTAGGAAGGGCAAGGCTGAGTTGTTGGCTACGGCTATGATGGGGTTGGAACTGTGCCTTTTTTTAGATTAATGGCTGTTGGTGAGGGTGTAAAAGTAGGAAACCATAGGAATACTGAGTATTGATCCATAGTTAGAAAAATCGCTAATACTGAAAAAATAACGGGGGCAGATCTGGGAAGGCAAATGTCAGTGGTAAAAATATCAAAAAGCCAGTGATAAGAGTATTACTGGTAAACTGTAGAAGTATAATGAATAAAGTCATGGAATTTGCAAACCTAATTGAGATACATTAACCTCAAGTAGTAATAGAGGTAGAGTCCTGGTTAAAAGAAGGAGTACTAGACAATGAGGTTTTTCCCGGTGGTTACAGAGAGTACCGCAGAGACAGAGGAGCAAATTGGGGAGGGGTATTCATACTGGTTAGCAAGGACTACTACAGTTCACTGGTGTTTAGAGATCATGACCATGAGTTACTTGGGGGAGACTTCTGGAGAAATAAAAAAGAAAAAGTCAGGGTGTTGGCTACTTAATGTAGTGGAAAAATGAATGATAAAGATGAGGCTCTTGGGGAGAAACTAAATTCATATTCAGAGTTCAGAAGTGAGCATAGAATGGTCATCATTGGTGGGGATTTGAACCTACCAGGTATCAACTGGGTAGGAAATAAGACTAATAACACTAAAGAACAGAGATTTGCAAATACCTTAGTAAGGGAAGGAGGCTTTACACAGGTGGTTGAGCAGAAAACAAGGGGACAAAACATGTTGGATATTTTCCTAATAAAGCCAGATGAAAACCTAATTGGATGTCAAGTAACTGAAGGGATAAGTGATCATAATGCAGTTCTGATGGATATAAGGGGATCCAGTAAACCAGTGGCCAGAATTGAAGGGGGAAATAGATAAGTTATAAAAAGGCACAAATCTTGGAACTAAAAAGATATGTCAGGGTTAATTTTATTAAATGGAAGAATGGCACAAGTTCAGTGTAGACAAAGTGGGAAGAGTTCAAGGAAATGATAAGAAAGGGTGAAGAAATGTTTATTCCAAAACAGAGAATAAAGAGAAGTACATAACTTTAATACTATAACAGGGAGATGAGGAGGTTAGAGATTAGTGAGACGAGAACATAACAGAATTAAGAAACGGCAAGGCAGTAGGGACGTCATGGAACAACTAACAAAGGAATTAATAATGTCAAAGGAACTGGCTAAGGATGAGTTTATGAAGAATATTATTGGTGCAGGGGGACCTTAGACTGATGCATCTAGAAATTTCTGTAGCTATATCAGAAACCTGAGGGGAAGAGAGGGTATTAAGACAATTATAGATAAGGATGGAGAAGAAGTAACGGAGGACTTAAAAAAGGCAGAGTTACTGAGTAACTGGTTCAGTGAGTCCATTAGGGACAATAATTCAGGGGTTATATCTGGAAACGAGCCTATCCACACAGTTGGAGGGGACCAGATTAGAAAATTTAAAATTAAATATGAAGATGATATGAAGGAACTAAGACATCTAAAAAACCATAAAGGGGCTGGGGTTGTTAATAATACTACAGATGTTTTAAAGATAGTAGGAAGGGACATTGTACCTTACCTTGAAACATTATTTAAATTGATTCTGGATACTTGTTGTTTACCAAATGACTGGAAAAGTGTGATAGTAGTACCAGTCCATAAAGGAGGGGTGACAAATAGGGTTGAAAACTATAGACCAACCAATTTGACATCAGTGTTAGGTAAATTAATGGAGAGACTAATATGCAACCATATTAGAGGTGTCTGTGAGGAAAGTAAATGGTTTTCAAGTCGGCAACATGGCTTTAGAAAAGGATATTTGTGTGAATCTCAGTAGGATATATGCAAGATATTTCTGATGAAATGGACAGGGGAGGTCAAGTTGATAGTGTGGCATTAGATCTTTCAAAGGCCTTTGACAGAGTGAGCCATAAAATGGTGCTAAATTAGGTAAAAACTATTGGAGCTGATAAAAAGGTGATTTGCTGGGTGGAAGAATTCCTAAAAGGTAGAAAGCAAAAAGTTAGGGTAGGAAATGCAATGTCAAAAGAAGTAGAAGTGAACATGGGAGTCCCACAGGGTAGTGTATTGGGACCATTGTTATTCGTTATTCTAATGAATGACTGTGTTAATGGTTTACTGTCAAAAGTTAGATTGTTTGCAGATGACAATGTTATGTAAAAGGATCAAAACAATAGAGGACTGTAAACAGCTGCAGGGTGATCTAGATAGGATAACTAGTTGGGTGAGTCAACATGGGATGAAGATAAATGCAAAGAAGAGTCAGCTTATTGGGTACACAGATAAAATGCTAAAGGTTAGTTAGTTACGATTATAAAGTGGGGAAGGAGCTACTTACTGAAGACTCAAAATGTAAATACCTTGGCATTACATTTGATAGCAAACTTAACTGGGCAGGACACATTGGACAGGTGATAGGGAAAGGGTTCAAAATCCTTCACCTGTTGGAAAGAGTGATGAGGGGATGCACTAGAGAAGGGAATTGGGGTACAAAACTTTGGTCAGACCACTGCCGAAATATGGTGGTGTAGTTTGGTATCCACATTTTGGGCATCAAATACAGGAGTTGGAGGGGTGCAGAGGAGGGCTGCCAGGTTTATTTTTTGGAAATTATTGCAGAACACAATCAGTAACTAATATGATAAAGGAGATGGAGTGGGATTCATTGGAGGATGGAAGGAGGGTGAAGAGAGTCATGGGAGTGTACAAAGGCTTTACTGGTGATGAAGCAAAGATATTGGTCAGAAAATTAAGAGAGGTGCTTGGAAGTGTACGGTTGACCATGACCACAAGCTGGCACTTGATTTCAGGCATAAGGGTGTGGGAAAATTTTGTTTCGAAGGAAGGGGAGTGAGGGACTGGAATAAATTGCCAAGAGAAGTGATGAATAACTTACTGGAAACACTGAAAGAATTTAAAGTGAAAATTAGTAGAGGGCAAATGTAGGTTGGAAGGTGAAAAGGGGGGGGGGGGGTTAGGGAGATTGCCACCGGAGCGGGCGCTCCATCACAATTTTATCAATTATTATTATTATTATTATTATAACATCAAGGGAAGATTTTGTTGTTTTTTTTTTCAAAAATAAATATCCAATATCATTAAACAAATATCAGACTCTTTCTCGTGAGGTATTACAAGAATTGTAGTTTCTGTAACCCAGTTACTCAGTTTTTCAGAAGAGGGTCCCCTCTTCTCTTTTTAAAAATTCTCATCTAAAAATTCTAAATTCTAAAATAAGAATTGGAAAAAAATATTACTCATTGATGAAAATCCTTGTGCATGTTGCTCTCTTTTGGAAAATTGAAATGTGAGTAGTTACTCATGCAAATATATTTGTCACACTTATATTAGTGCCACCAGTCTGCCTCATCCAGTTTTAATAATTTTGTGTTACTTAAGTTAGATTAAAATGTGAATCTGATTTTTTTTTTTTTTTTTTTTTTACCTGTGAAAATTCCTTTCTTTGGGGTGAGAGGGGGGGGGGCAAGAGGAATAGTCTCCTAAAGTTAGGAAAGTGAAGGTTTCTTTGTTAAGTATGGGGAAAAAGTTTTGGTGAAATGAATTGGAAAATATTTATCATTAGAAAAGGTGAAAAAAGACAATTTCCCTCACCATGTTACTCAATTTTCATGGGGAAAACCACCCCATCATTCCTGTAACAAACACAAAGAATTGATTTCCTCAGGGAGTTTGAGGAATTTGGAAATGAAAGGATGGTTTGCCCAGTAAAAATTAAATAATCTTATTGTGAAAATATTGTGTTTTTTATTCCATCACTGGTACTTCCACTGATAGGTGACCAGCTTGGAGCTACCAGTTCAGGTATTCTCTGATGGATACAAATAATCAGCTTGATAGTGACCAAGAATAAGAATTAAAGTGCAAGAAGAAAGATTGTTTCTGCAGTCAATTTCACAACCTTATCTAAGGGGTACTTCAACAGCCAATTAGACTCATGTATTGGTTTCACCCTTAGCTATGTATTTTTTGCTAATTTTACATTTTAGTGTGCAATAGCTATCTCAACTGGCCCCACATCGACAGAAATCCATGGTAGAGGGCAGATAATCCCCATGAGGTTGGTGCTTCTCTCTTCACATCTAACTAAACGTGAAAGCAAATGTCTTGGAGCCAGGCAACCTCCTCAAGAAAATGCTGATATGGAAACTTATTCTACAAATAATTTTACTGTACATTTGTTTTGTTTCCAGTGATGTTTTGTAACATCAGATTATTGGAGAAATTATATTAAAACTAGTTTGATAATAAGAAACTTCTGATTCATTAATCTGAACAAATAAATCTTGTAACAATAATTGTGTGAGCACCTAATATAAATTGATATCGTATTTGCTCCTTGTGTTACCCCCATCTTTTACACAGGTTATATTTTCTTTATCAGTTGCAATTTATGTTTAACTTGTAATTATTGAGAGAGTAATTTTTCTAACCTTGGCCACCTTCCCCTATGCGAGTCTCGAGAGGGCAAGAAGGCACTAGTGTGTCGCAGTCCTGAATTCATTAGCATCAGGCTTCCATTTTTCACAGTCTGGGGTCTTGTTTGCAAAGTATAGTATAGTTTTAACTAAAAATTTTGACTGCATGGGTTCAATGCCCTAGAATGACAATTTTGGCTTCTGCAATTGTCTTTATGGAAAGGAATTTCTACATTTAAATGAATCATTTTTAAATTTTGCATCACGATGTTGGTTAGAATAATTATTGTGTGGTATAGCCACTGTGAATGTTATATTTTTGAAACTTGTGATTCCCTTCAGGAGTTTATATTTACCACTACGAACTTTGGTTTGCTATTTAAAATATTATGTTTTAATTTCAGTTTGCACTTTTTGAGCAGTAGTTCATTGTAATATAGATTTTGATTATTGAATTAATGAAATAATTGTTTGAACTTGATAAATGATATGCCTTTCTCCACTTTAAAACAGCTTATTGTCAGTATTCCTCATTATGTCCACTGTCCATTGGGAGTTAAATCTTCCCTGGTGACTGTGTATTGGATTTTTTATAATGCTGATCAGTGATACTTTCCATATATGACTATTGTCCTCCTTCAAATACCAAAATCTTCAATTAAAATTACTTCTAAATCGTTCCACAGTTGCTGGTGACACCAAGCTATAATGTTATTGATAGGAAATTCAGCTTTTGTTCTATACATGCTTGGTTAGTAAAAAATAAAAATCTTTGAAGTGTTGGTAATACAGAAATTAAATTTCAACCCTCACTTAAACCTGTGATTGGTCTGGTTTTTTGAAAAATACAAATATTTGCCGATTAATAAAAATATTTACAGATTTTTTTTTCTTTTTTTAAAAAAAGAAGCAAACTAATTTCAGCTGCTCGCAACTTAACAGCTGTGAAAGCTCAAACCTAGTAAAGTATAAAAGATTAAAATTTATTTTTTACCGGCTTCCTTGTCTTTTTTCCATTAAATTTGAGTTTTTTTTTATATTTGCAGGAACTAATGATGCATTTGTGACGATAGCTTTGGGCAAGGAGAAGTACCAGACATCAGTCAAGGAGAAGGCAGAGAAAGATGTTGAATGGCATGAAGAATGCGAACTGTAAGACATGATACATTTTCATCTGACACTACAATACATGGGATTTACAACATCTGTAATACTAACAGGATCAGTGGATAGTTTGAAATGCAGATGTCATATTTTATTAAATTGATCTATTTAAAAGAATTTGTCTGATGTTTTGGTAGTGCATGATATTCATAATAGTGGAATTCCTATTGAAGTCATTTTTGTGTATGTGAAACCTTTGGAGTTCTTTTATAAATAATCTGAGTTTTTTTAAATAGTTAAAAAAAATTGTTTTTTCAGACAGAAATTTCAGTTCATTAGATAGCCTATTAAACTTTGTTTTTGGAAATAATTTCAGGCCAATACCAAAACAAGGAAACACAGCAGAAATTGTCCTTACTGCACTACATCGCAACTTTTTGGGTGTAGATGAATTTTTGGGGACAGTGAACATTCCTCTGGCTGACTTTGATGTATATGAAAGACCTAGAAGCAAGTAAGTGAATATGAACTTTGTATCTGATGTTTTGTTCTTTTCCTCTAGCCAGGTTTGTTCATCAGTTTTATTATTATTGTCAGTACTTCAGTGAGATACATTTATGTTCATCTTGCAAACTAAGAATTTCCTGACCATTGTGGAAGCAATTATTAATTTTATTTCTTACATATTTTCTTATTTAGATGTCAACACCTGCCAACTTTAAGAACACTGTATTGTTTGTCAAAGCTTTATTTCAATCCTTACAGATATAATTCTGTTGTTATGCCATTATAACATTCTGCATACCATCATAAATTCAAACATTGAGATGTTGGTTCTTATTTAGAATGCTTGGATACTTTTCTACTAAATAAATCAAATAGTTTCTTTTTATATATTCTAAAATTTGTTACAGATGATATTCTCAGTTCCTTTAATTTTAAAAATTGTTTATAATTTTTTTATATACATCTCTGGGTAATTGTTCCATAAAATCAAATAATTGAATTCTTTACCAATTATCAAAACTGGTCCTTGGTAATTTTGGGTTAAATTTATTCTCAAATGTTCCTTCTAGTTAGTTCAGAAAATATAGTAATTCATATTTAGTGAAGATATATTTTGAATTTCCATTCTTTTTTTACCTTGTAACTGGTTTGTAGAAAGCTGGTATTTATTTCTTGAAGGTGGTATGAGCTCAAGAGCAAACCGGGAAAGGAAAAGAACAAGCCTCGAGGGGAGCTTGAGGTGAAAGTGACTTTTATCGTAAAGGCAGGAAGCCTTACAGATTTGAGCAAGAAGGAAAAACACAAATCTCTTGGGCAGTTGTCACATATGGCACAATCTATGGGTATGTTTTGTTTGGAATTTCTGTTCTGTGAATGATTACTTTTAAAGACAGTTTATAATATTTTACTTAGTTGGTCTTTCAGTTTTTGTTCACTATATTCATTTAGTTTGTTTCATCACTTGTTTCTTTGAGTGCAGATTATTCCCAGCATGATTTTATAAATCACAAACTAAATGGTTTTTCATGTATTATCAGTAACTGATCATCAGAATTTAAGCCATGGATGCTATAAAACTCCACAAAATAAGAAAAGTATCTTAAATTCATGTTGTAATGATAATTATGGAAAGTGGGGGGGAGGGGGCTAAATGATAAGCTGCTACCGAGCATGGTGGGTGAGCAATAATGCTCTGGTCTTGCATTCAGGAGGACGCTGGTTCGAATCCCCATCTGTGCAGCCAGATTTGGGTTTTCCATGGTCTTCCCAATTCACTCCGTGCAAAAGCAGGGATGCTTCCTTCAAAAGGCCATTGCCGAATTCATTCCCATTCCATGTCCCTAGTCCCATATTGCCTCTAATGACCTCGACGTCGATGAGGTGTAAAGCCATAAGTAAAATTAAAATAAATAAAAAAAGATAAGCTGTTGTCAGGATCAAATATATCATGGAGAATAACTCTTCACAATCAAGCTCTCACTAAGAATTATAAGCATTCGGAATCCTGGGGAACATGGTTTTATATCCAACAAAAAAGAAATGATATTTACACTGAAGTTACTTAGCAGAAAGCACTCCGAAAAATCATAAATACACGGTGCCATGATAAGAGCATTTGATGAACAATCCTATACACTACAGCATCCAACATTATTTAAAAGTTAAGGTGAAACACTGATTCTACAGACATGACATCATTACCTTCACAATATTTACATTAATAGTGTGAAGAGCCAAATTATACTAGTGTTCAGGGCTTGAGAACTGTGATCAAGTTTCTAAGCATAAGACTTTCACAAGAAATTGCAACCGTTGTTTGATTTTAATCAAACAACATAAGTGGGTCAGCACAGGATGTTTACTGCATGGACAAAATTTGTTGCATGGCTTTGTCATAGTGGGCAAAAGTCTGTTACCAGCAATTATAGATCAGCAGTGGCATCATCCTTGGTTGTTGGTGTACATGGAAGGTGGCATCTGTTGTGGAAGTAGCCACATCTAATGGACCCACGTCTTGACCAGTCCCATGAGGATCAGAGGTGCTTGTCCACAGCAGGCAGATTCCCACATGGGAGGCTCACCAAAACTGCCCAGTCTGCATATCAGGAATAGAATAACATTCCCATTGAAGCTTCCCTTGTACGTCCTCTTCCCCCTCTCTGCTGTCTCCATGTGCACATGTGTAGCAATAAAAAAGAATTTTAATAGTTTATTAATAATTTCACTGGTCTTTCTTAGACCATCCAAGATGCACCTCCAAGAATTCTTTGGGCCCCCTTTATATTGGCCCAGCAATCACTTGTGATTTGTTTGTAAAATTGTGCTAAGTGAAAGGAAACTTTGTTTTGCTCACAACTTTCAAAGTATATTAGATATATATTTTAGTATTTGTGCTTAAATACAGCAAATGATAGATATTGGGTACAAATTATTCTGTTTAAAAGCTATAGTTCTGTTACAGACAGCGGATGTTGACAATAGGATTCCGATCCCCTGGGCAGCGTGTAATAAATGAGTTTTCTTCACTTTTTACAGCGATAATTGTACCTCGATGAAAAAGACTAATAGAACAAAAATGCAGGACTTCGAAACAACATATTGGTCGATGTCTTGTAATCAACAGATGAGATATTGTGCAGTGTTACCTACAGATGGCACAATATTTTTCAGAGTAATCAATATGTTTCAAAATATTTTTATTCACTCAGTAATAATGTACAACCTCTCAATTTAACCTACAGAGCATGGTGGATTAGCAGTAACACTCTGGCACCACATTCAGTAGGATGTAGATTCGAATCCCCACCGTCTGGCCATCCAGATTTTGATTATCCATGGTTTCCCAAAATCACTCAGGGCAAACACTGGGATGTCTTCAAAAGACCATGGCTCAATTCCTTCCTGTTTCTTGCCTCTCATCATTTCCCATCTCTAATGACCTCAATGAGGTATAAAAGCCATAAGCATAAAAAAATCAATCTAACTTATACACATTCAATATTATAGTAAATAAATGTTTTACTACAATATTGATTGTCTAGGGGCCACTTCAGTTCAAGCTATGATCCATTTTCTTACTCCTGATAAGAAGTCAGACTGTAGTTGTTTCTAATGACCTTAAATTTATGATGAGAAAAGGCTGAAACCATCAACTGTTCCTGTTTCCCAGATCGCTCCAGACAAATGCCGGGATGGTTCCTCAAAATTGCCCATGGGTGTCTCCTGCCATATCTCGTATATCCATTTCTATGTACAAATGGTTACACATTAAAATTGGTGCAATGCACACTCTGCCAGTGAATCGTGTACTAATAATAGTAATAATGACATGTTTGGCATATTATCTGTTAGCTGCACTTTTGACATAATATTGATAATTTTAGAGAGTATTGAACAAATCATGTGCTGAATTTAAGTTTTAAAATGGTGCCAGTAGTAGTTGTTTACTATTTTGTTAGTTGTAAAGATATTATAAATTTTTAAAAAATGGCAGGAATACATGTTTTTGGAAAAATCAAGGTATGGCTTGTTGGCAAAATAGATTTGGGGAAGTCAGTATTTATTAGCTTCAACCATAGATATTCTATGTTGTAATGAAAAATTTATAGAATATCTTATGAAACTTATCTGTTTTTAGATATTATCACCCAATTTTCTTGAAATTTTGTGATTGTAATTCTCCCCATAGCATTGTCATCTATTGTTAATTCCAAGATTGTTTATGTCCACTCTTGTATGATAACAGTAATGATGCAACAGCACCATAAATTTTTAGTGTTGGAACAGTAATCTCTTTTAATTTCCTGCCCAACCTTTCAGGCTATTTAGCTTTTTGTGCTATCTGAAAATTGTTTCAAGGTAAGTAGTTTTGTTTTAGATTTTATTTAGTGGCACCAAATTTGGCAGTATTTGCTGTTGCCTGTATGTTTGTGGTTCATGTATTATATATTATCAGAGATTGAACTCTCAGAGTATGGTTATGAACATAGCTCACCAACACCATTGAATGCTTATGATGAAATTATTGCTGTAAATATACAGAGTATATGCCACTGAAAATTTATAACCATGTTTGCACTGTTGCCAATATTGGTCCACTCTTCTAAACTGTGTTATATGGTCTCAGCTTATATTATAGGCGAGTGTTGTATTGTGGGAATTCTTGAGTTCGCTTTTAAATGTAAATTATAACAGGGAATAATAGTTTTGGAATTATTTGTTTTTGTTTTTAATTTCACCAAATATCCAAATAGCTTTTAGTTTGAATAAAAAGAGTTTAGTTTTTAGATGAGGCATTTGACTTTTGTTTACCTCTATTTTTGTTTCAGGTGGCAGTTTACTTAGCATTACGAGCCTAGAGAAGAGAAAAGGATTGAAGAAGATTGCAAAAAGCATAGGTAAAGTACTATATTACAGGTTTTTTCCCATAGTAAGCTACAATTGTCACCATCACTCATCCCCGCAGGGGCCTGGTACGCAAGTGCCAGGTACAGGTTTGGCGAACCCGCGGTGCCCGAGCTGGAAACTTGTGAGCGCCGCAAGTTTCCCACACCGTAAACTCCTACCATGCTTCAACGACCACCGCAGGGCGTGGCGGTGGAACGTTGTGTGCCTAGGAGAACGGGGATCTTGGCTTCATCGCCCGGATTGCGAGGACGGAACAAACCTCTATAATAAACCCCTCAACCTCAAGGTCAGACACGTGCCGAGGAGGCGAATGAGTGATGAGGGAAATCACTCGCTAGCGTGCAACCTCAGGGGAACCTGCGCACCCCTGTTGTATTAGCATTTCTGTTTAAATTGGTAATACTCGTGGGACCAAAATTAAGACTCACAAGAAAACCAAACCAACCTGCGGTACGGGTGTGCCGCAGGCTAATATAAATACACCCAGTTCAAAGAAACGGGTGAGGGTTGATAGCCCCCCCGCATCTGACAGTGATAGTAACAGAAAAGTTTGTTCAGTACAGAACGCTTTTGTAATTATGGAGAAAATTGAAGGATCGTTTGAAAAGGTGTCACCCTTCTATATCTCAAAGGGTCTAGAGGGTCTTTTTGGTACCCTTAACACTGTTAAAAAACTGAGGAACGGGACACTGCTGCTGGAAACTGTCACCAGTAAGCAAGCTACCCTACTGCTGAATTGTAAGAGGCTCGGGGAGTTCGCCGTAAAATGCGAACTCCACAAGTCCCTAAATTCCAGTAAAGGCGTGGTCACCTGCCGTGACGTTATGGATTTAGGGACTGACGAGCTTCTTAAGGAATGGAAATCAGAGAATGTGATCGAGGTACGTCAGATCACACGAAGGGTAAATGGCAATCTTGAAAAGACTGCCACCTTCGTCCTGACGTTTGACACTCCAGTATTGCCCAAGAATATCAAGGCCGGATATTTAAACCTTAACGTCCGTCCGTATGTTCCGGACCCGATGCGCTGTTTCCAGTGTCAGCGGTTCGGACATACGACGGCGTCATGTAAGGGCAACCCCACATGTGGAAACTGCGGGAAGGGCGCACACGAGCCGGGTGTCAGTTGTACGCTTCCACAGGCTTGTGTCAACTGCTCCGGTTCGCACCCCGCCTGGAGCAGGGAGTGTCAAGTGTATCTTGAAGAACGCAAGATACAGGAGCTGAAGACCAAAGAGCGAATTCCTTACGGGGAAGCTAAGAAGAAGGCCAAGTTACTTGCCGCCCCAGTATTTGCAACAAGTTTTGCTAAGATGGCTTCAGCTCCCGTCAGGAAACAAAGTGTTGCTACCCAGACGTCCGTTGCAGACATGGGCACAAGCACTACGTGCTCGTGTCAGTGTAAATGCGGTGCAAAACCCGCTAAGGTCATAACTCCTAAGACCGCGGACGTCGGTAGCAACACGTCTGCGACCTCGATCACACCAGCAGCAGTGAAACAGGACCCACCAGCAGTAGCAGTGAAATTACCAGCACCTCCAATACCACCACGTGCCGTGAAAGCTGTAGCACTACCAACTGCTATCAACGTTCCTGAAGGCGACTTGAAGACACGGGGTCCGAGGTTTAGGCTGACGGACCCGACTCAGTTCGTTAAATCTCCCTCTTCGTCCCCTCCCAGATCACCTGGTAAAAGGGAGAAAAAGGGAAAGAGGTCGAGGAAGAAGGGCAAGGAGGTAGTCGAGGAGGACGCTGAGTCGGAGACGTCAGACTCTTCAGAACCAGAGGAAACTGCAATGCTGGTGGATGAGCCTGATCCCGTTCCTCAGCGGGCAATGACCAACGACCCACCCGAACCGAGGCGGGTGAAACCAATTTTAGGCAGATCGGTCTAATTTTAAGACTGATGGGTGGCCTCTTTACAGCCACCCAATCCATATGCATGGTTTTTATTTTTTGTATTGTTATTATTCTTGTCTGTCTGGCCAATACACTGCCAGCAAGACATGTAGTGTTTTTTATCCTCTCTTGAACCTGTTTGGCCCCTTTACAGCCTTACAGGTGTTGTACGGTTTTAAGTCGTTGTGGTCGCTTTAATGCCACGTCTGATTTTATGACTTATTTTATTTGCTGTCTGTATGGCCGACCCCTTTACAGTCTACCATGCAGACAGTATTTTAGTACTTTCATAAGCCACAGTAATAGCTGGTCATTTTTAGGGCGCTATTGGCCCTGCCGTCAACACGCCTTAAAGCAATTACAATAACGTTTTTAGTTTTAGGGGCAGGCGTTGGCCTCTCAACGATCTGTCTCTCATTTTTAACAACGAGAGCAGTAGTGTGGCGAGTGTTTTGAAATTTTGTGTATTGGCCAGTCTATTGCCTAAAATTTTAGGCAGATTGGCCTAGTTTTATGATGTATGGGTGGCCTCTTTACAGCCACACATCCATTTGCATTGTTTTTATTTTTTATAATTTTAATATCTTAATAATTTATGTCTCGCTGGCCTCTATACAGCCAGCGAGACATGTAATGTTTTTAATTATTTTGTGAACCGGTTTGGCAACTTTTCAGCCATCCAGGTGTTTTATGGTAATCAGGTCCTAGTGGCGCGTTTAAAGCCATGTTCTTTTTTAATTATTTTATTTGCTGTCTGTATGGCCGACACATTTACAGTCGACCATGCAGATGGTATTTTAATATTCTTTTAGCAAAAGTATTAGCTGGTCATTGTTAGGGCGCTAATGACCTCGCTGTCGACGCGCCCTAAAGCCACAAAAACAACAACAACAACAACAACCATCACTCATACCACGATAACAAACATTCTTAGCACTAAAAATATAGTAAATAAGAGAGGATACCCCATGCCATGGAGTATAAATATTAATGCTTTTTCTGGTTAGTCTTCCTTTAGGGAATGTACTTTGCAGCTACTACAGAAATAACTTGTGACTATTAAAAAGTACATTAAGGAGTGCAATTTTAAATACAGTCAAACCTGGGTAAGCAAGAGTTCAAGGCACCGCAATTTTTTTTTGCTTATGGAGGTTTTTCACTAACCCAGGTTTTACGCTTATAGAGGTACAGGAGTGGCTTTTCTTTATAGAGGTTTTAAAACTACAACAAATATATAGTCATAAATATGTATGTATTCTATAGGTATTATTCATTAGAATTTGACATATATGCTTACAAAAAGAAAACAAAAAACCTTACACTTACATTTACTTAAAGAAATCCATTAATTTCTTCTGCGTTTTTGTTTCTGCAATTTGTACATGTTTTTCCAGTTAATAAATCTTATCAAATATTGTTTTCTCAACAACCGCCGAGTATTCAAAAAAGTGGTGGAGCGTCTCCAGTGCATTCAAAGCTTCTTGCTTCTTTGGTGTCATTTACTTCTGTATCCAAAGTCTGCGATCGATCAGCTTCATCTTCACTGTCATTTCCATATGTACACATTCTCACACAATTCTTAACGATATCGTCTTCGGTGTGTTCCCTGGAGGTAGCCACGTCGTTATCAATCTGAACGAAGTCCTCGAAGATTGGCGTTAACATACTGGTTTCGTGAAACACAAGCTTGATCCATTCCAACTTCAACCCCATTTTCCTCTGGCAATAAGTCATGTTTATCTGTACTTACCAAAACCCAGTTTTCTGGAAGCCATTTTTTACAGTAACGTCACTTAGTGTACCATGACCACCTTGAAAATTTCATGGCTAGAAGTACGTTAAACTCAGGGTTATTGGTGTTTTTTTTTTTTCCTTCTCCTTCCCCCCCAGGCACATAAGAGTATGTTTAACGACTTCTCTGTGATAAAAGCATTTGAATGAGTGTATGATACCTTGCTGTAATGGTTGGAGTTTACTGGTGGTATTGGCAGGCAAGAACAAGACTCTTACGTTTGCAAGTGTTGGTAAGTCCTTGGGGGCAGTACAGTTGTCAATAAAAAGCACAATTTTTTTGTTTTATCTTCATTTCCTTGTCAACTTTTTTCAACCAATTGCTAAATAATATCTTTGTCATCCAAGTCTTTGTATTACTGGCATAATCAACAGGTAGAGTGTTGACACCTTTAAAACATCTAGGTCACTTTGATTTCCCGATGATGAAAAGGGGGAAGTTTGTCCACACCAGTCATGTTTACACATTGGAGAATAGTAAGGCATTCCTTGCTTTGTTTTCCTCCATGGCATTTTTCGCCTTTAAAAGTAAATGTTTTATCCGGAAGGCAGTTGAAGAACAAAGCGGTTTCATCTGTGTTGTAAATATCGTTTTGATCATACCCTTCTAAAAGACTTGGCAGATCTTCATTCCATTGGTTACACATGCCTTAGTCCACAGATTTACTTTTACCGGCTGCTTTTTTGAAAGCAATATCATGACGCTTTTTGAAACCCTCTAGCCAACCATTACTAGCTGAAAAGTTCTGAATTCCAAGTTTTGTAGCGAATTCTTTAGATTTTTCTTTCACCAAAGGTCCACCAATGGGATTGTTCTTATTCAGGGTTTGTTTTATCCATTCTAACAGGCACTTTTCAATGTTCGGAAATTCAGGAAGTCGACTCCTCTTAATATTTACGTGTCCCTCAGAGCACTGAGACTTTATAGAAACTTTTGATTTTATAATTTTATAAAAGGTCGATTCTGGTACACCAAACTCACTCTGTATTTCACTTCGCGATTTCCCGCTCTCGAACACAGTCTCTATTTTATCACTTAACGACAACACTTTTATTTTTCGTTTTGACATTTTGAATCTGTGTTGAACCTTCCTTCGCAATCGATAGTTATCAACTGAAGTAACAATTGATGATTCAAACAGAATACAATGCAACAATGTAAGTTATTTCCACGAAATTTAAGAATGGATCATAAATAACAATTGTTAATATGCTCGACTGTCGCTTATAGAGGTAAAAACAAGTAACGGTCTAATTTATAGAGGCCCATGAGGGAAAAAACGACTTTCTCTTATAGAGGTTTCTCACTTATAGAGGTTTTTAGAGGTTAAAATGATGGGACCTGACAATTATTCTCACTTGTAGAGTTTTCTCGCTAATCCGGTTCTCACTCGGCCAGGTTTGACTGTACTTATTCAGATGAGCCTAAAAGAGAAATAATTATTGGTAATGTTAAAGAAATGACTAGATATTTTTATACCATTTGCTCATTATTATGCAGGAAGAGATAGGTAAGTAAACAATAGCTTTGGTGTTAAATGGAGTGCTTAGTGTTAGTATCTGATAGATTAGTAAGGGTACTGAGCAGTCTAGTGGCTCACTGGTTAAGGGTTTCTGACTGGAGATCAGAAGGTTTTGGGTTTGAATTCCAGTCTCAGCTGGGATTTTCAGAGGTCCTAAATGGCCTTCACCTCTGGCATAAGTAAGCCAGAACATTTCCATAATTCGGATTCTAGGTTAAACTGTAGGTCCCCTGTACGCGGTAGGATTACCGGGCTAGGTTAAGGCCGCTATGATAGGGACAAATTTTGCAGCCAATAAAACCAATCACCAGGTTAATACAACCACACAAACCTTCACCTTTACTTTTCGGGTAGAGTATTTTCCAAGAAAGTGGCAGTGAGAAAGAGATATTAACATTCATGAGGGCAGGCATTGCTTTTTGAGACTGCAGATTTTAAGATCAATTTTTGATTTATGAAAAGTCATGTAAATTAAAATGAGTGAAAGGGTTTTGAAATAATTTGTTTCTATATTTCATACCAAAGAACCAATAAATAAAATTTATGAAATAGAACTATTGACTCAACAAAGGTTATATAAATTTAAAACCAAGGTTTGACAGAACTTCTAGGATGTGTGGCACACTGAAAACTGTCTATTCAACAGACAAACATCTCAACAAAAATGCCTTGTGTTGTAGGAGGTCTGTATATCGTCTTTAATTCCATGGGTAGAGAAACTATTGTTCCAAGTAGTTGTGTAGGGGTGACTAATAAAATATGATAAGGATATATTATTTTACCAGTTTATGAAATAATTTTATGCACTGAATTTTCTGCCATGGCCCAGCTATTGAAGGAACAGTCAAGGAGTAATATGTTATTAATGTTTCCGACAAAAACTTAATGGTCCTCTAAATTTTGTTTTGTTTGTGTTTTATTGAAGAAAATTTGTGTACTCTGGTGTCATACAGGTGTCGATTGTTTGCTCTGCCTCCCTGCATAACCAGTTGCAGAGATCAAAGGCAAAGGAGCGATTAGTATTGTATATTAGTTTTATTCTGGGGATTAGGAGGTAAATGAAATAAGTGTACCATGACAAAATTGTGAAATTAGTCTCACCGATCAACCTACTTGTGAGTAGCAAACCAGTATGGGTTTGAATTTAAATAATGCAGATTAATGTTTTAGAGCTGTCCAAGCATTTTGAAGATCATATACACCTGTCATGATAACATGACATTAGACTAACAATTTTTTTTGAAACCTGGGCTTACATGATAAACTATTTGTTTTGCCATATGATCAGGTGTGCACACATTGAGACGTACTGAATGACTGGGTTGGCCATTTAAGAAAGGGCGTGGTCGGTGAGTGGTAACACTCTGGCCTCTCATTTGGAAGGATATGGTTTCAAATCCTCATCCAGCCATCCAGATTTGGGTTTTCCATGGTTTCCCCAAATCACTCTGGGATGGTTCCTCCAAAGGGCCATGGCAAAATTCCTTCTCATTCCCTACCACCACTCCTTACCCACCTCTAATGACTTTGAGAAGCCGTAAAGCCAGAAGCAGAAAAAAAGAAAGGAAAGGAGGACAGGGCGTTTGGGACAAATACTAAGTAAAGTATTGATAACTGTTGAAAAGTATTATCATTGGAGATCATGGAACACTCAAATAATAAAAATTGATGATAAATTTTTATACACAAAATTCTAGCCATACGTTAACCGCATCATCACAGACAAACCACTGGACCAATTCAGGTCATATTCACACTAAATGTTATTGAGGTGGTGCGAAACATTAAGTGATGGGTTTACTGGTAGGAGGTTAAGGCCAGGGGGATGTCTGGTGTGAAGTATATGTTGGTAAGCTAGTTCATATCCACAGTGTTGAGTAGCAGTGGTAGTTTCTGGAAGAACTTCAACATTTCTCAACGAGTGTGGTAGGTGAGCGGTTAACGCTTTGGCCTCGCATTTGGCAGGACGGCGGTTCGAATCCCCATCTAGGCATCCAGATTTGGGTTTTCCATGGTTTCCCCAAATCACTCCAGGCAAATACCGGAATGCTTCCTTCATGGCCGAATTCCTTCCCGTTCCTTGTCCCCCAATCCCATCCCACCCCTAATGACCCTGACGTCGATGAGGCGTAAAGCCATAAGTAAAAAAAAAATTTCAACGACTCTCAATGTAAAAAAAGTTGATGAGGATGTTTGAATTGTGACAACTGGCATGAACTGCTGCAGGATTGTCTAAGTTGTGAGTGTAAACTGTTTACTTGTAGAAATTATTTCTAATGATAATTGGGTAGTAGTAAGGTTTATATATGAATGAGTGTAATGGAGGCAGGTTAGTTGGTATATGAGGTATGTTGTGATACATCTAGCATGTCCAGTGATGGGAAAAGTTTCTCCTTTACTCGGATTGGAATAGGTTATAGACACGTGCTGCTAGTTGTGCAACAATGTCAGTTGTACAGGAACAATCCATGTGGTTTGGACAAATCTGAAGGTGAGTATTTGTGGAGGAAGATGTTCTTATGATTGTGTGGTCTGCTGAAGCATGTGCAGGGGCCGTGATTAGGATTTTGGGATGGAGGGTGCACACATAGGAGAGGGAACATAGGAATTCATTCCTACATGATTAATGGAATCGAGAGAAAACTGGATGAGGATTACGAGGCTGTGGTTAGTTGTCAGGTCAGAAGTTTTTGTGTGAAAGATGGGCAACTGGATGAGAGATATTTTTATATGAGATCAGCGGGGCAGCAGTGGGAAGTGATGGCTTTTAATAGATTTTGGGAGTACCCAAAAATAATTCATCATACGAACACAGTTTGTCTTAAAGTATATTTTGCCAATAGTAATGTTTGCATAATTGTTTTTCTGGTTATCTTAGTTATTACATTATCCAAGAGATTACTGCGTGTACCCCTCAAAGCAACCTCATGTACCCCTGCTGGTACATGTACCACTATTTGGAAACCACTGATCTAGACATCCCAGGTGTAGGTTGAGATAGGATGGGACCATACAGGTGCCCTTGGCAGTGCCATGTATCAGATGGTATGCTTGAAGGAATATTAGTTTTCAGATAGAATGGAGTGAGCCAAGGATGTGATAATTGTTGTACTGGGGAGGCTCTATGGTGGCCAAATAATTAGGAAGTTTTCCAAGGCAGTGAGACCCTGACAGCATGGGACATAGAGAAAGTTTGTATACAAGGAAATGGCATAAATATGGGCAAGGAAGGAATCGTGAGGCAGAGGTACGGAGTCTGTGAATAGATGTTTGAGAAGATGTGTAGTGTCTTTGACAAATGGAGGGAGGTTCTGCATAAAAGATTAGAGAAGTTATCCACCATGGCCGAAATCTGTTCAGTTGGTGATCTACATGCCACAACTATAGATTGCTCAGGATTTCAAGCCTTGGGATCTAGGGAAGATGGTACAGATTTGGAGTATGGGGATTCTGAGAAGTGATGAAGGAAATGGCTTAGAGACCTTGAAAGTGGTCCTGTAAACCAAGCAAAGTACTTATTTCATAACAGTGGAGATGGTTGGCTCTATGGAGTGTAAATGGTAGGTGCTGCCCAAAGTCACTGTGGTCCACGACCGTGGATGTTGAGCTCATCTGTTGGGAGGATGATGATATCCTTGTTCATGGACAGCTGTCCTGTGTTTAGGGTTGCCATGGAGCTGAGGTGTTTGGAATGGGGAATTTAGTCGAAGAAAGAGGTTGATGGCAGGGATGGACCTGAGGATCTCCTTGAATAGGGGGAGTTGGTTGGGGGGATGGAAATTTGAACTGCTTACCATCTCAAATTGACAATACATGCCAACTGTGCAATAGTGACCGTGCTACCATGCACTCCAACAAATAATCCTGTAGAGGGATTTGGAACTTGACAACTGAATTGTTTATTTAGCTGAAAATTACAGAAATTAACTGACTATACAAACTGATGTATATTAATATTGCAAATTCCTATTAATTACTGAATATTGATCTAGCATCTAAACCAACTTGATTGAGAAAAAACTAATGATACAACTAAATGAAATGTGATACTAGTTAACTTTGGTGTATTGAATTAGCTGTGAAATTTACAGTCAGTAGAATGATTTAACTAAATATTCTGAACAGTAAACCGTGTTCTCGGGTTATCCTTGTGCCATACTGCTAGGGTTGTTCAACAATAGATTAATATATAATAATTGGCAAATACAATGTAAGCTTTAATACTAATTAATTTGCTGTACACACTACATCAAAAATAGATCAAAAGTCATAACATACATTATACTACCTAAAATAGCTTACAGGTATTTAAATAGGTATAATTATTGGCTGTTTCTAACTCTAAATAATGCTGTAGTTTGACAAAAAATGTCACTGATTACCAGCTTTATAGTTAATATGCTTGTGGGAGAATGAATAAATATGAAAGATTATATATATTTTATATTGCTGCCTCAAAACAATATTTCTTCATACAGATCTGCTGTGAATGTTCAGTACTGTTTTCCCCTTTCTGGCACAGGTTCTAACCTCAGACGTAATGTAATGGCTGTCCAAATTATAGTTTATAGGCATGATTCAGTGCCAGCACGAATGATGGAATGATCTCTAGTTTCTACCTCAAACATATTAATTCAGAACACAACTTTTGCATTACTCACAAACACTTACACAAACAGTTATGATTGTATTTTAGGCCTAGAAGTCAATATTGGATTTAAGTATTGCTCTTTAAGAGTAGAGTCCCAGCACACTAGAGTTGTTAAATTCACAGAACCTACATAGAAGAGAGGGATGGTGTAGGCCTCGGAACTCATTTCGTCCTTGTACTGATTCTGGAATTACAAAGTATGTTCTTCCAGTTCTGTTATGCCTAGATATTTTTCCATGGAATTATAAGAAGTACATGCACAGCTGCCATTGGTTGACTTGGCCCTAATTGAAATTTCTTGTGGTTTATCATTCCATTGACTTGTCATCCAGTTAAAACTTGACTAGAGTACTGCTTTTGATGTGATATTGAAGGTTCAGTGAAAAATATTTTTGATATTGTCTTTTTTTCATAATGAGTACTAATTTATGTTCTTCTCTTTATAGGCAAGAAAGTGTCCAAGGGTTCAAAAGATAAAGAAAAAAATGATAGCATTGATGGAAGTTTTGGACCAAGCCAACGAAGAATTGGACAGATTGCAGGGGAGGCTGATCCAGGTGTTATAAGTGAAGATGAAGATGAATTTACAGTAAGTCCCACAAATTTAGCAAAGTAATAATTTTTGGTTTAAGATTCATCTTAGTGTTTGTGATATACTACATAAATGTTAATTGTGCTTTTCAACTGTTGTAGTTAACTTCGCTTGCATAAGAAAATGAGAAATAGTTTTTATTTTCTACGTTGAAGAATGAATGTGTTATTTGCCAATTTTAGATTAATTTGTCAAAAACAGTGCATCAGTTTTTCAGCTACACTGTTTTTCCCACTAAACTCTTGATAGACAGACCTGGAAGGTTATTTTATTTACAAACTTTCCCTTAGTCCACGTTTGTGAAATGGGTATGTAACAAAAGCCATCTTCTTTACTTCCTCAGCTCCCCTAATAACACTCAATCCCTAAATTAGCCCAGACCTGCTCCCTCAACTGTATCAGCTCCTATCATCTGGATGTTCCCCTTTGGAATGGCTGTATGTGCACCACTTTTCCCATCAAATACACAAACCTCTAACAGTAACTGAATTTAACAGCATTAAGCCTATTCACCCCAGAGCGCATAGCCTATTCATCTGAGACATATGCATCAGTTCTACCAAAAATTCCTTTCCCGCTATTTCCACATCCTCACATAGATGTTCTCAACCTGCAAAAAACACACTCATATTTCATCCAGCTCACACCTGTACCATCTAAAACTATCCCTAATTTCTTGTCACAGATTCACATTGTGCTCGAATCTGTAAACTAAATGGTTTGTTGTGACTATGACATATTGTGTTCCTACCCAGATGCTTGCCCCTTCTTCCCAACATTCCTCTCTCTACCTCCTGCACATGCTTCAACAGTCTGCCCAACCTTAAGAATATCCTTGTCCACAAATTCAGACTCCTTAACCACTAAACCTCCCACCATATATCTGGAAGATGTGGATTATTCTCCTCAATTGCTTATAATACTGATAAATAAGTATTGCCAATTTTTGTTTGTTTTCTGAAAGGTAATTGCTGACATCCTTTCGGGAAACAAAGAAACAAACAAAACTTCAATTGCTTTGTCAGTATTTATTTATCAGTACTCACACCATTTCTTTCCTCCGTTAGAGACCTCATTGAAATGACCTGTTACAACCTCACCACGGTGGAAGTTTTCCACATTATTGTACATTCTACCTGTATGCACAAAGTCACTCCACTGTTCAAGTTCCTATATCATTCTCCCTACCAATCAGCCGACCATTAGGATGAATATTTACAGGCAGACAAAACTATCCAGTCGCTCATCATTATGGTTCGGATCTTTCGGACAAGTCATATTTTTTTCCTGTCTTCTTTTTGAGCTGAAATGCTGAATTAAACACTGATTCAATATTTGTGATTGTATTTAAATGTATTTTATATAGCATATAAATGCATATTCAGACCACTTTCCTAGTTTCGGTCATATTTTGATAGTAATTATGGTCATATTTTGAGGAAAAATCTGGTAGTTTTTTAATAGCATTGGAAATTCACATTTGGGGGGGGGGGGGAACAAAACCAATTTTCATTGTGGTCAGAATTCACCAGTCAAGAATTAAAGTTACACATTATTTTCACTCTCTAAACGTAATGTTCCGCCTTCCTTTTAATCTCGACAATGCAACAGCAGCATGCCAGTTGTAAGGTCCCCTCTTCCTGTGTTTAGGTATATGTAATCTGCCCGTCTTCAAGCCGTAATCTAAGCTGCAGAAGCCGGCAGATTATTTCCATTCACAGTTCAGAAACAAATAAATAATAAATATCTAGACAACGAATTCTTTGAATTAACACTCGAAAACACTTTTTATTTATATTCACAAGGGTCAAAACACACTTCTTACATTCCTTTTATTCAACGACTTGCCAGATATATTTTATATTCTCATCCATACCCTCGCTATATTTTCTTTTTTTTCTCGTCCAAAGATATACATTATCATAGATAACCATTGTCCATAGATATTCTGGCACTTTAATATACGTTTATCTTTATCTTTTTTTCATAACAATTTAACACATTTGTATACACAACACAAGACAACTAATATTTAATTAACTTTTAACAAAAATTATTCACAAAAATTAAAGTATAAGGGACTTTGTCACCTTACATATTCCCCCCCCCCCCCCCCCCCCCCCCGCTAACTTGTCTTCAAAATTTGCCCCAGCAAATTTTGTTGATCTCTCTCTCTTATCTTACAATATTTACATTCACTCCTTGCAACTTTCATCCTCTCATTCACTCAATGTACAGTTTCAAATCTTTCAGGTTCCTTAAACCTAAAGCTTTTCCAGATTTCGGGTACTGGAGATAGTATGCATGTTGATGAGGTCTCCCCACAATTTTATATGGTCCTTCATATACATCAAAAAATTTCTTAATTTCCGCATTTATACTACTAGATCGCTATGAGTCCTCACCAACACTAGCTCCCCTACTTCGAACTCCATCTTCCTAGAACATCGGTCGTTATATCCTTTTTCTTTGCTCTGCACTCTTCTTCAGGTTCCTCTGTACTAACTCCACATGATCCTGTACTTCTATTTCCTTACTAGGTGGGAACTTCACCCATTTCATCACAACATTTTCTGGTTTCTTATTCCACATCACCTCATACGGCGTGAACCCACTTCCAGAATGTACTACACAGTTCATCACATCTTCAAATCTACTCAGGTAATCAGCCCATTTTGAATGCTGACTGTGACAGTAGGTTCGACAAAGTCTTCCCAGCTCGCGCATCACTCTCTCTGCAGGATTGCTCTCTGGATGATAAGCAGAAATCCTAATATGTTTCACACCTGCATTATTGAGGCATTCTACCCAATCCTTCGATATGAATTGACTTCCATTATCGCTCAGTACTCGCTGTGGTTTCCCATACTTCACAAAATAATCTTTCTCCATACGACTACTTAGTATCTTTCCTGTAGCTTTTCGGACCCCATATAATCTTACATACTTGGAAAACACATCCAAAACCACAAACACGTAAGCTAGTCCACCTTTAGCTTTAGGTAATGGTCCATACAAGTCAACCGCCACAAGTTCTAGTACTCCCGTTGGTATGATGGCTTTCATCATTCCCCTCTGAATAGTCGAGGAATCCTTTACTCGCTGGCACCTATCACATTTGCTGATCCTGTTCCTTGTTCGCCTGACCATATTGTCAAAGATTACAGTCTCTTTCAACTTCTCCAAACATTTCTTCGGGCCGTAATGTCCATGACTTAAATGTGTGTAATCTATAATCGTTTCTACATATTTCTCTGACCAACAGATCTTCCATTCATCAGAATTTTCTACTTTTCTTCTGAACAATACACCTTCAAACACCATGTAATATTTCCTCAACTTATTATCCGATTTCCTTCCCAACTCTCTTTTTACTAACGCTAGACATTCGTCTTCGATTTGCAGTCTTCTCAGCTGTTGACATATTTCCTTTATCTCCTTTTTGTGCTCCACACCTTTCATGTGGTTACTTTAAATACTTTGGTTGACCTCTCTTCGTCTCCGTCACTTCCTAACGGTAATCGGGACAGCGCATCCGCAACAACATTATCCTTTCCTTTAATGTACTTTATTTCAAAATTAAATTGCTGCAAATATAGCGCCCATCTCGTAAGTCGAGAATGGAGTAGTTTGCACTCCCGCAGGAAACTTGGTGCCTTTTGGTCTGTATACACTATGGTCTTGTGTCCCTATAGGTAATACCTGAACTTCTTAAAACCCCACACAATACTCAGCGCTTCCTTTTGTCATATACCGTAATTTCTTTCGTGTGCATTCAGAATACGACTTGCAAAAGCAATCGCCCTAATTTCATCCACACCATTCTTATCCACCACTTGAAAAAGCTGTACACCAATACCGTAGTCACTTGCATCCGATGCTAGGCAGAAAGGCAACCCCAAATTCGGTCGATACAACATCCTCCCTCTTCCCAACTCTTCCTTGATTCTTTCAAAACTCTTTTGGCGTTCCTGAGACAAAAACCAAGACACATGCTTCTTCAACAAAGTATTTAAAGCTGGATCATTTAACGTTTGACCCGAGACAAACTTTCGATAAAATCCGCAGAGACCCAAAAATGATTTAAGCTGTTTCTTGCTTTTGGGTGTAGGGAACTTTTTTACTGCTTCTGACTTGCTAGGATCGGGTGATATTCCTTCCTCACTGATTATGTGTCCCAAAAAATTTATTCTCTCCTTTACAAATTCACATTTTGAAAAATTTAATTTCATCCCTCCGGCTTTTAATGCTGTCAACGCCTCTCGCAATACCTCACAGTACTCTTTCCACGTCTTGGCACTTATCAGTATGTCGTCTACGTACACTGTCAGCTCCCACAATAAGTCATCACCAAGTACTTTGTCTAATGCTCGTATGAATACAGACACCAATATATTGAGACCAAACGGTACCACACAGTATTGGTAGCACCTACCACCATAGAGAAAGGCTGTATACGGCCTAGATTCTTTTGCTAAAGGGATTTGCCAGTACCCTGCGGTTAAATCCAAACTCGTTAGGTACTTTACTTCTTGAAACCTTTGTAAAATTTCTTCCAGGTTCTCAGGTCTATCCCTCTCCTGATCCACTATTTTGTTTAATCTTCATGCATCCAGCACCAGTCTAACACTGCCATCCTTCTTACCCACCACTAAGGGGCTGTTGTATTTGCTATCACTTCTCTCAATAATGCCCATTTTGAGCATTCGTGACAATTCCTCTTCTACCGCTGGCCTGCTTGCCAATGACACTGAGTAAGGTTTCACAAAAAGAGGTTCATGTTCTTTAATCTTCAGTTTGCACTCAAACCCTTCCACACGTCCTGGACAATCGGAAAACACCATATAGTTCTCCCATAATATATCTGTCAACTGCCTTCTTTGATCCTCCGTTATATGCCTCAAGCTTTGCACTATTTCCAAAATATCTTTGCATTCTAATTCTTGTTCACGTTCATCCCAGCCACCATCTTCTCCATCTTCATTCCAGTCAATACCATGAACTGTGGCTATTAGTTTCAGTCCTCCCACTCTGTCTTCCTTCTTAACCATCTTGCTTTCAAATGGTACCACATATTTCACATTTCCATTCTCAAATTCCACTCTTTCTGCACTGCAGTCAATTATTGCTTTATATTTCCCTAACCAATCCATTCCTAATATCCAGTTGATCCTAAGTCCAGGTATTACTAGCATGTCATGATCCACCATCATTTTTCCAATCGTCATAGTAACGTACGCATGCTGACGAATCAATTTGCTCAACTTTCCGGTGGCACCTATAATTTGAGTCTTACTTGCGGGCTTTTCTAACATATTGCCCCTCTTCTTTAATTGGTTGAAAAATGACTCGGAAATTGCAGTCACATCGCTTCCTGTGTCCACTAATGCCCTTTCCACCAACCCAAACACTTCAACTTCCACCAAAGGTTGTAGTATCTCTTTATTCTCTTCTTCTTTCTCATTTTCTTCTAGTAAATCTTCTTCTACTTCTCGGTATGACAACCCTTTGTCCTTCATCTTTACTTTTCCTCTTGTTGCTTCCTCTTCTTCCACCTTTCGGTAACTTAGCTCTTTGTTCTTCCTCATCAATTTGATTGCTTCACTATCTTTGCCTCTTCCTGATCCTTCCTTCCTTATCAGGAAACACTTCACTTCCTTTTCTTCTTCATTCTCAATATCAATTACGTATTTCTTTGTCGAAGGTTCGTTACATCTTTCTTCCTCTTCTGCACTATATTCTTCCTCGATTTCTTCTTCTTCTACAGAATCCTCTTCGTTTTCCATATTGTCTGTTTCCCTGGCCTCCTCTTCTCTTTTCACATCGTAATTTTCTTCCTCATTTCTCCAGAAAGAGATACCAGATTCTTCATTTCTTATCATTTCTCCATTACTCTCCTGATCCTTGTCCTCCCAGCACGTCATTCTGGCCAAACCAATCGCCTCATTGTCTTCCACTATTTTCTCCTCGGCATTGTTAACTCGTTTATTGTCCACAATTTGTTCCAAGCATTTCCACCACTTCAATGGACCCCTGTCCTCCACAATTACTTCTTGTTGTTCACCAACTTCCTGTTGCTTTTCCTTGTTCTCCTCACTTCCGTCTCTTTCCATTTCCATTCTTTATTCTTCCCTACAGACTCTCCTTACTTGACTTATCCAATTATCTATTTCATCATGCGACTGTTTTTTCTCCATTTCTAATTTATCTTCCACATTATCTTTGATCTGATCATTGTCACTCCTTACTGGTGCCCTCTGATTCTTCTCCTCTTTCTCTGTCTTTTGGAATTGTGTTGCAATTTCTTCTAGAACAGCTGTCCTATGCTCTGCTGCTTCTTCTCTACTCATCTCCATAATCATACACCTAGATTTTTTCAAAGTTCTCGATCCTCTTCTCTCACCGGCCTGGGAACAGACCACTTCACAAGCCCTTCCTAATTTCCCTGATTGTAGTCTTCATCCCTCTTTCTTCCACTTTCTACTTGCTCCGGT
Organism: Vandiemenella viatica; assembly: GCA_031002005.1. Lineage (NCBI taxonomy): Eukaryota > Metazoa > Arthropoda > Insecta > Orthoptera > Morabidae > Vandiemenella > Vandiemenella viatica. The sequence continues at coordinate 369,168,278 of CM061921.1, forward strand.
CCTCTTATTTCCATAGTTGAATGCATTTCCTTCTCTTCCATTTCGGTCATTCCATTGTTTATACGGCGTAATCCTTCCCTTCCATTCTTGTACATGTCTTGCATCTGCAACATCTCTCCTCCTATCCTTGTCCCGATATCCTTGTTGACTCAAGTGACCATTGTGGGCCTGTCCTGAGTGTGCTTTTCCATCCAACAGATTTACTTTTTCCTCACGTCCTGCAAAAGTTTGGTCTCTCACGTTCCTGTCGTCCCACTTGTCAATTTTATTCACTCCTCCTAAGAATTCTTGTATTTTATTCCACCGCATGAGCAACATTCTCTCCTGCACCCAACGCGGCATTTTTCTCTCCAAAATTTCTATTATTTCATCTTCCTCCATTGGATTTGATAAGTATTTCAGTCCCTTCAACAGTGTTTCACAGTACTCTCGAAGACTACCGTACTGTCTTTTGTACGGGCAGCTGTTCTTAAACTCTTGTTTCACGCGCCTTTGTTTTTCCTCCGACCAGTACTTCTTCAAAAAGTTTCGCAAAAATTCTTCGTAACCAATACTGTTCTCCACTACACCACATGCCCATTCCAATGCTTCGCCTTTCATCATCATCTTCATGTATCTAATTTTTTCTTCATCAAGCCAGTGTTTTGGCAGCGCATTTCGATACACTTCGACAAATATATGCGGATGAATCTCTCCCCCAAGAACGAAACATACTTCGGGCAGTTTTATTGGCCCTGACTGTACCCCACTGTTGGCGGCACGGTACTCTGTTTTACTTTGTACCATATCAACTCGCTGATTTATCTCCATCCATTGTTTTTCAATTGCCTTTTTACAACTTACTACTTCTCCTTGCACTTGCCAAAACTCCTGTAATTCCTTGAATGTTTTCCGAAAATTCATTTTTTAATTTACTCTGCTTGTCACCTACCATTTTCAGTGACTCTTCGCGGTTCCGCACTTCATTAATAATGCGCTCCTCCACATTGTTCAGTATAAAACAAATATTATCTTTTCCCTTTCTCCAATGTTGAAATTCTTGTTCCATTCTTTGTCGATTCTGCGAAATCAATTCTTGCGTTTTCTCTATCTGTTGTTGGCTTAACTTTTCCAATTTCTGTTGGCTCTGTTGTAGTCTTGTCTTGCCTCTTATTTTTATTCTCGTTGACTCTGTTGTAATTCTTGTTGGCTTTGTAAAATTTTTGCCAGTATTGTTTCCAGAGAATTATTTTCTTCTCGGCAAAATTTCCTTTCGGTTACACTAGATGGAGAGGACTCGTGAACTTTCTCTTCACTAATCTCACACATAGATTGTTCTGAAACTACGTAGCCCGAATCTAAACTAGTATTCAAGTTTCCCGAAATACTAACATTTCCACAATTTTCGCCTCCCGTCCCGTTAATTGATCTAACAAAGACAAAACTAAAATTTCATATCTGTTTATAAGCATGCATTAAACACTTTGTCCAAATTTCTTTTACTGACAGTTTATTTTAGGAAATTTTTTTTTTCGAAATTCAGTCAGAGCCAAAAATTTAACAAAACGTTTATTACTTTAACTGACTCTTGAAACAATTCGTCAACTTTAAACAAAATGTTCATTACTTTTAACAATTTACACGACTAGAATCTTTTCTTTCACTTTTAACTGTATGTTCTCCTACCTCTGTTTCACGTATCCGAAGTTTGCATGGTACTTTCCTTACCAAACTGAATTTTCAGCTCTGTGTCCTTTCACAGTCAGCCTCTTGTAAGGTCCCCTCTTCCTGTATTTAGGTTTAGGTATATGTAATCTGCCCGTCTTCAAGCCGTAATCTAAGCTGCAGAAGCCGGCAGATTATTTCCATTCACAGTTCAGAAACAAATAAATAATAAATATCTAGACAACGAATTCTTTGAAGTAACACTCGAAAACACTTTTTATTTATATTCACAAGGGTCAAAACACACTTCAACGACTTGCCAGATATATTTTATATTCTCATCCAAACCCTCGCCATATTTTCTTTTTTTTCCGTCCAAAGATATACATTATCATAGATAACCATTGTCCATAGATATTCTGGCACTTTAATATACGTTTATCTTTATCATTTTTTCATAACAATTTAACACATTTGTATACACAACACAAGCAAGACTAATATTTTAATTAACTTTTAACAAAAATTATTCACAAAAATTAAAGTGTAAGGGACTTTGTCACCTTACACAGTGTCAATCTGTGTCAATCAATATCTCTATGAAATACTTTTGAAAATAATCCTGTCATCTTTAAATCTGCAGTGGATCAGTTAGTAGACCTACCGCCATGCCGAAAATAAAATTTTCTGAAAGTGCGAAGTTATGGAGTTACGTAAGGGAATTTACAGAGGAGTATTTTAGTACAGATGAACAAGTTCTATTCTGTAATTTTTTGAAGTTAAAGTGACTTCAACAAAATGATTTAAAATATAATTTTTCCAATAGTGCAGCGAGTGCATGGAAGCAAATTATGCTGTCTACATGAAAGCAGTACTACTATATAAAGTAATGATGTATGATTGAGCATGTATTGATGTATAGTAAATTTAAATGTTTGGTCATATTTTGTCATTTTTAGGTCATATTTACCCATTTTTAAGGTCATATTTCCTGCATATTTCTATATTTTTTTGATCATAATGATCTGAACCCTACTTATCACGCTAGTTGCTACAACTCCAGAGACCACCATTACTCCTTCTTGAGATCAACAGCCCATGTGAACTCTGCAGTGAGTAATTTGCTATGGCAACATATGACAGACACTAGACACACTGATTACCTACAATTTCTTCCCTCTTTCCAACATCACATCTGATAGAATAGTTGTTTCTAATATTTTCTTTTGTTTGTCATGTGTGGGCCATCATAGTTCAGTTGTTTTAAACCTTGGGGTCTAATTTTATCCATATTTCTCACATACATTGTTGGTGCACTTTCTTTACAGCACAGTTTGGCTGTTCTCAGCTTAGGCTTTTCCTGAAAATCCAAATATGCTGTCAGGGGTCCGAGTGGTTTTGGCCTATTTGTGGACGTTGTGAGTGGAGTGACTAACCTTCGTGTTTTTTGGCCTCTTTTAAGTCTTCTGCTCTTCCTTGAAGTTCTTTCATTCTGTGGGCTACTAATTGTGATAAAAATACTAATTTCTCTTAATCAAACCCTTAGGTCTAAAACGACCTTAACACTTGTCCCCTCTCTGCAAGACATTGTTCTGAAATGTCTGCATAATAGTGCAAAGTGTCTGTTGGGTGCAAGCTCCCATGTCCTCACTACTCAAAGTAAACAAAACCAAATGTAATCAAATAAAATTAATTGCCTTTGGATGAATCCTTGCAGTTATATACAACATTGAAACAATTCAAAATATCAAAGCATACTATCAAATCCATTAAAATCAAACATTTATTGATTAATCAAAGATCAAACTGAGAAATAATTGATCTTATCGAACTATTTTCCAATGAAGGTTTTCCACTTTGAAGGTCTCAGGTTCGATTCCATCCACACTTCTTACACCACTTTGTCAGGCGTCTGAGTGGTTGTGGCCTATTTGTGTATGTTGTGAGTGGAGTGAGTGGAGTGACTAACCTTCGTGTTTTTTTTAGCCTTTTCTTAGTCTTCTGCTCTTCCATGAAGTTCTTTCATCCTGCAGGCTACTAATAGTGATAATTAATCAGGATATCTGACACCACTCCAGGCCTTCTTTTCAAAATTTTGTCTTTCACTTTGGTGGAAAGTTTGTTTTTGTGTTACCTCGTGTACCTACCATCTTCTTTCATGAAGCCTAAAATTTTTCTTGGGAGCTTTGGCTTCTGATTTCTTTGTGAGACCTCTTCTAGTCATTACAAGCCAATTTGCTATATACGGTCACTGTTTGAATAACTGAGTATTTGTGTCTGATCATGGTGTTGAAAGACACAGATTATTGATTGTAGCTTTCTCTGGTTAGCTGATAGGCCATTACCACTGTGTTGATCCTTAATGCATAATTTTCTTCATTAGTGATGTTGCTTTTATACTATCTGGATGTTTCTTTGTTCTACAACTTGTTCCTTCAGTTTTGTTTAGTGTTTGTTGTAAATTCTATGGTTTTTAAAGAATGCATAGGAACTGCTTTTGTTAGATGCTTCATTGGTTGTTCGATTTGTTTTGTGTGTAAAGAATTATAAAAATTTGCAGGGTCAGCTTTGAAGGATGGGCTGTAGATTGTCCAGTTCAGGCTCCTACATCACAGTGTAACAGTGATTTCAACCCCTTTTTTTACTCAGTTCTTTGCACCACTCTCAGAACTTTCTTGAATTCATGAAAGACTACACTGAGTATGCCTCCTTCAAAAAGGCCATCCTTGTCCCCAGTCCCATCGTGCCCTGTCGACGAGGCGTAAAGCAATAAGTAAAAAAAAAAAAAAAAAAAATCTAGTAAGGTGGGCGAGTGGTAATTTTCTGGCCTCACATTCTGGACGACTTGGGTTTTAATCCCCATCCAGCCATCATGATTTAGGTTTTTCACGTTTTCCCAAAATCATTCCAGGCGAATGCCAGGATGGTTCGTTTAAAAATGCCATTGCCCAATTCCTTCAAAATCATACCGACTAGGCATAAAGCCATCAGCAAAAAAAGAAAAGAGGATTAGTAGTTCTGCTCCACCTTATGGTAAGTATTAGATACAAATACTGTGCCTTAGGTACCTTGAGCTTGAGCAAGTTAAATGTTTGTAGGATGAACAGAAATATTATTTAAGTTTATTTAGCATTTATAGATTATTTCCACTGCATCAAATAAATAGAGGATAATTATATATATCAGATGAATAGTATTGTTACAAACTTGTATATATTTATGGAAAAAAGCTGCTTTCATAAAAGAACTTCTAAAGTACTGGGATACACTATTCCCCAGCTTTTTACTCAGATCAGTTAAAGAAATGGGATAATCTTTTAGCACGTCCCTCTTTAAACATAGGCATTTTGCCAGTTGCATGGGATAAATTTTATCATTTTCAGACATTATATAGGGTTGTCAGAAACAGTTTTATTTATTCTTTGGAACCAAGTTTTTGTATAAACCTTCAATTTTTCCATAATTTACTGTTGCTTAACATATTTTCATTTCATTAAGACATTAATTCATCATTCAGAATTTGTGTTTTGCAACATTATCTTTCCTCTGATCTGAGATACGTCATATGTAAAATTCTGTGATTTGCACCTAATCACTTTTATTATCTTTCTCTCTCTCCCCCCCCCCTCCCCCCAATAATTGTGTTCTGCAAAAATAATACCTCAGTAGAAAAATGAATTTTGTTTTATCACAGTTCCGTGGGTGCATTGCCAAAATCCTTTGCACCATATTAACTGACCTTTAGCTGTATCCACCGAGCGAGGTGGTGTAACGGATAGCGTTCTGGCCTCGCATTCGGGAGGACGGCGGTTCGAATCCCCGTCCGGGCATCCAGATTTGGGTTTTCCATGGTTTCCCCAAATCACTCCAGGTGAATGCCGGGATGCTTCCTTCAAAAGGCCATGGCCGAACTCCTTCCCATTCCTTGCCCCCATCCTTTCCCGTCTCTAAAGACCACGTTGTTAAAAAGGGACGTTAAACTGTTTAAAAAAAAAAAAAAAAATTTTTTTGCTGTATCTGTTTTATACCATTGAATTAAACTGCAGTGCCAATTTCTCTAGTCATCTAATTACACTTTCCTTAGTATTTTTTAAAATTATTATCTTATACACATTCAGTATTAAATTCCTCCTCCATTTACTTTTGTAATTTTTTTAATTTAAATTTTAAATTGCTTCAGCAATGTTGGTAAATTGTTTATCTCTTCCTTTGGTAACTTATTTCATTCCCTAACATCCTTATCCACAAAAGAAAAATTTCTTACTCCCTTATAGATAAAATCGAGTGCCAGCTTGTGCCCATGGTCATATTTCCCTTCCATGCAGTACTCCTAATTCTTCGAATAATATCTATCCAAGCCCCCTTACCTTGTACATTTACAGCACTGTCTTCACCCTCCTCCTGTCTTCTAATGACTCCCAATCCAACTCGTTTATCATATCAGTTACTGAGTGGGTCCTGCAGTAATTTCCATATACAAATCTAGCTGTTATTAGCACATCCTTCCCAACTCCTATGCTTGATACCTATAATATGGGCCCCAAACTACATCACCATATTCAAGCAAGTGTCTGACCAAAGTTTTGTAATTCAATTCCTTAACTTCTCTGGTATATCTTCTCATCACTCTCTCCAGTAAATGAAGGATTTGTAACTTTTTCCTACCATCTGCCCAATGTGTCCTGCTTAGTTGAGTTTATCATCAAATATTTACACTTAAGCCTTCAACAAGCAATTCTGTCCCTGTCATATAATCATAAACAACTTTTAGTTTTTTATCTGTGTACCTAATAAGCTGACTCTTGACATTTATCTTCATTCCATGTTGACCTACCCAGTTAGAATATTCTATCTAGGTCCCCCTACAGCAGTGCACAGTCTTCTCCTGATTTGATCATATTGTATACCATTATGTCATCTGCAAACAACCTAAATACTAACAGTAAACACAATCATTCATTAGATCGATGGTTAGCTTTGGTCCTAGTACACTACCATCTGGCACTCCCATATTCAGTTCCACCTCTTTTGATACTGATTTTCCTTATCTTAACACTTTACTTTCTGTCTTTTAAGAATTTCTCTAACCAGAAAGTCACTTTATCATCCACTCCAATATAGTTCTACTTATTTAATACTGTTTGATGACTCACACTGTCAAATACCATAGAAAGATCTAGTGCTACACTATCAACTTGGTCTCCCTTGTCCAGTTCATTCAAAATATCTTGCATATAGTCCACCTTCTGAGATTCAGATGGCTATCCTTGTGTAAAGCCATGTTGTTTGTTTGCAAACCAGTTTCTTTCCTCACAGATATTTCTGATATATTTGCATATTAATCTCTCCATAATTTTGCCTAACACTGATGTCAAATTAATTGGCATACAGCGCTAAACACTATTTGTCGCCCGTCCTTTATGAACTGATACTACTATCACTCTTTTTTTTGCTAGTAAGCAGCAAGAATCCAGACGCATTTTAAATAAAATTTCAAGGTAAGGTACAATATCATGTCTGTGCAGTAATCTGTAGTAATATTACCTACACCGGCAGCTTTGCACTTTTTTAGCTTTCTGAGTTCCTTCGTAGTTTCCTCATTTGTATGTGTTTGGAGACACTCTTCCAACGTATTCCCTCCCATACTTGATGATAGTCCATAAAGGTCTCATTAAACCAGTCACTCAATATATCTGCCGTTTCCAAATCCCCAGTGACTTCTTCCCATTCTTATCTACAATTGTCTGCATACCTTCCCTTTCCCTCAGTTTTCTAACATCGCCATATAAATTTCTAGATGCATCATTCAGTTGTCACCCTGCACCAATAATCTTCTTCATAAACCCATCTTTAAATTCCATCTTTTCTGTTAGTAAATGCTTGTTTAGATGTATTAAGTATTCCCTATTGCCTTGCTGTCTCTTAACTCTGTAGTGTTATCTTCTTGCTAACCTCTTCACCTTCTCGTTATAGTTTGTAGGTTCTGTACTTCCGTATTTTCTGTTTGGAATCAATATTTCCTCACCCTTTTTTTACTATCTCCTTGAACTCTTCCCACTTCATTACTACTTACTTGCCTTGAATCCTAGTTATCTATTATAACAAGTGAGCATTTTCTAATTAACTGCCCTTTATCCAGCATTACATCAGCGTCTTTCAATTATTAATCTACTGAATTAAAATTAAAGCTACGGTCTTAGACTGAAAGTCCTTATTTAGTTTTTGTCTCCACTTCTCCCCTTCCTTTTCACCCAACACTAGTACTGTTAATCCATTTACAATTGCTATGTCTTAATGGACGTCACCATTTACAAAGCTTGATGCAATAATTTTGGTTTTTGTGTTATATTATTTTGCTGAAATGATTTTTTTTTTTTAGAGGTTACTATCACTAATTTTCCTTATTTTAGTTACCTGGTGCCCCCTTAATGTCCCGTCATTTTATTTCAGTTTTTGCATTATGTTTTAAATTCTTCAGGGCCCTTACTCAATCAAATATCTGATCACCTGCCTTGACAGCATTGTTAACATTTTGACAGTAAATTACTTCAACTTCCCGGTAATACTTCATAGTCTGTGGAAAGTGCTTATGGGAAAATACTATTTTTTTCACTTTTACTAGTGTGTGCATGCTTAATTGTATCGCATCCTGCTGTTAAGTAAGTAAAATGATTTTTTCATTGTGTCCTTTTTTTACTAATCAAAAAGAGTTCAGTGACATTCTTCAGATTTCTTTTCTTTTCTGCATTTTCCGTCTCTCCTCCACACTTTCAAATCTGATCGTTACATGTCTACAGTAAAAGTAATATGTGTGTTTTGTACAAATACATTATTTACATGTGTGACCAGTTAGATGATAACAAGCAATAGGTTTTTTGAGTAAATTTAATGTTCATATTGTGAGGCTTTTATAGAATCATCATGGATGTTGTGTCACCGTAGATGGTTCCTGTACTGAAAAATCCATGCACTCTGGAAGGAGATCGTATCTCGTGTACTTCAAATAACATATTTGGTAACATTGTTATCTCCTTTGTATTCAAGATTTAAATAATGCCCACTTTTCTTTCAGAACATTTATGGATCCCGAATGGCTTGAGAAGAAATGTATGTGTGTTTAAGATTAACTTGTTTTTAAGTCTACAATAATATTGTAAATATTTTTTGCTTGTATCGATAAAAATTCATTATTAATTTTTTTTGTATTTTTTTTTTTTTTTTTTTTTTTTTTTGTAGTTTGACGATCTGTCACACAAAAGTTCTCAGAGTTCCTTAAGCACCAGTCAGCCTGCCAATGCAACACCAGCAGTCGGTTCGCTTGAAAATCTGGCCGGAGGTGAATTCTTACGCAGAACTGCTACACCATCTTCAGTTTCTGCGCCACCAAAGCCTCCACGCACGGGCTCTCTAGATAAACCTGTTGATGAGTGGGAGCAGAAGTTGTATGGAAAGCAAGGGAAAGGTAATATTTGCTTTTGAGAATGTTTCATCTTTAGACATTTTTCTACATTATTTTCCCAGTACAAATCCATGTGCCATGTGTAATAAATGATGCAATTGATATTTAAATCTCACAGATTTGTAGAACTGTGACATATATGAAAGATGGAACTATTTGATATAATACACATTATTATTTTGTTTATTGAACCCTGATCTGGGGAAAAAAAGCAGACACAGTTTTATGTGAAATATGTACTGACTGATAGAAGGGAAATTTTTGTATGGTTCTTGTGTCAGTTTTTAGTTTAACAGCCACGCTAAAAAAAAAAAAAAAATATTTGGAGCACCCCGCCCCCATATCTCACCGTCCAAACAAATCCTTGTTATCATTCATGGATTTGTTTGGAGTGCAAATGACAGAGATGATGATTTTATGTTTGATAGTAGATAAATATATGTTAAATGCCCACCGTGTTTCCCAAACATAAAATGGATATTGATAGCGCATAGAAAATGATGTTTAATTTCAGTGTTCAGCTTTGGAATTAATCACAATGGTTATAGAAAATCTTGCACTAAGAAAACAAAATAATTTTTCAGTTTGATCTCTAAATGGGGACTACTCATGGAACGAACATCATAAAGAAAACGGAGTACAACATTCTACGATCTGTGCTTGCATTGTTAGAAGCTTGAGTAAAGCAGGGTGGTTAAAGAAATTTAAGACAGGGATGAATAAAATTGCTTTGAAGTTAAATGAGAGGATGGGTGAGATTTCTGGTCTAGGGAATTCACATGTTTATGAGTGTTAAAGGTATCTTTCATGTCTATTATTGATAAGTCCTAATTGGTAAGAAGGGCGGTGCACTAAAATAATGTTCTGCCTGCTCCACCCCACCCACTGTGTTTTTGTTGAAGGATTTCCGTTACTGCTTTCTTAGTATCACTGAAGGGTACTGTTCATATTGATTGTGCTGTTGCTCACACAATACTTTTCTGAAAGACTGACTCCTAGGAGGATGAAATCTTGGCAGCATCCTCATCTTTCAAAATTCATTTTGCAGACTTGTCATTTATATGCTTGGCAGCAATTCATTTAACTAACTATAACAACCATAGGTGATGTGTGTTGAGCAGTTTTAATTCCGCAGACAGGCCATCCAAGCTACAACAAGCTTCTCTGTACTCGCATCATACACCGTATATACCCCACATCTTTATACCTAGGTCACCTGTTACAGAACAAAACCATTCCTGAATTTTCACTGACATTTTACAATTTTCATGGTATATTTGGCTAGTAATCTTCCTAATTTACCACCAGTATTTCTTTCATATGAATTGAAAGCTAAAGCTTTCTTCAGATTTTTTGGGTTGACTGGCTGTATTTCTTAGAGTTTGGCCCAAAAGGCCCTTTATATTTTTTGCTCAGAGCACTAGTTCTGATGGAATATATGGAAGAGAATTTCAAGTTATGCTGGTAAACTTTCTACATGAGTAACAACTCTTGCTCTACGTCCAAGTGTTGATACTATAGCAGTCCTATAGTTGGGTAGTGGCAGCTGCTAGCATCCAGTACCAGTCCATGCGTGTGTATTTAATTGTACACACTTTGCACCAGGATTCTGTCCGGTTTCTGTCTTATGAGGATGTTAGGGAAATGGATGTTCCCATTATACCTGATTGTGTGGTGGTTATTAAATAATATTTAATGACAGCATTTTCGGTAGGGATAGTGGCCTCTACTTCAATGATGTGTGGAAACACTCACTAGAAATCCTTTAACAAGAATACGAGAAGTATAGAACTGAGTTAGGTTAGAATAGACAGTGCTGTGTGAAACAAGCCTCAATATGCCAAAGGCAGTACTGAGCACCAAGTAGTGTGGCAAGCTGAATGTGGACTAAGGGAACATACGTGGTACCTAGTTACACACACATTTGTCAAGAAACTAGTGTGCACGACTTTGGTGGTGTGCACGACTTTGGTGGTGTACATGAACTGCTCATTTTATAACACCTCACACTAGCATGCCTGTGAAGCTTATGACAGCTACGGGAGTTATAATTTTTGAGGAAAATGTAGTCATAGCAAATAAACTGTTTTAGGATCATATAAAACAAGAATTTGTTGTGCATATATCCATGGGATGTGGTGAGGCATCCAACAGATAATGGCATTGATAAGACAAGGCTCAGAAACCAGGTTGAGAAATGCAAACCATATCCAGCAGCATATCCAGATTCAGTCTAATAGTTATGAAGTGTGGACAGAAAGTCAAAATAATAAGGAAGCTACACAGAGTGAGCTGGTTAGAAGGGTCTGAACTAAGATCATCCTGTATGAAACCATAGTATTTCCAAGTATCTGTGACGAAAATTTGACTGAACAACATTAGAGAGAAAGTTAAGAGAAACCACAAAGAGCATTGTATAAACTACATCTATTAACAGGAACAGAATATAACCAAAAAGAAAACAAAAGTGATGGTGGATTATGGTAAACACCACATTCGCTCAAAAATAGTAATTTGTGACACAGTGATAGAACAGGTTATGAATTTTAACTACCTAGACTGTGAAATCGGTTTTGACATAGATAAAGATATAGATAAAAAGATCAACAAATTTCAATCAGGTACACAGGACAATAAATAGAGCACTTCGAAACAAAACAAGAAAAGACACAAAAATGAAATTCTATACTTACAGTTTTGACATTGCAATCAATATTACAAACATTTATGAAGAAAGACAAGGATGCATCTATGTAGCTTTTGTAAATTTGGAAAGAAAACTTCTGATATTTTCTTAATTTGTATAGCATTACAGTATTAGAAACAAGGCAACAGTTATGAAATCCAGCTGAAATTATAAAAATAGACTTAATATTAAAATAGAAACAGATGTGAAAGAAGTAAGAAAATTCAGTATGAAGCTACATTAACACTAGTGGCTGAAGCAAAATTTATATCAAAAGCAGCTTGTCACTTGTAGTAAGGGCCTTCTCAAATTGTGTCTCAAATTGACCAAAGATTCATAAAAAACTTTCTCGATATGCACATATAGAACACAAAATTAATGTAATGGTAGCTGGAACTGAAAACACATAATTAACAATATAAGAACTGAAAACACATTCTGGAAATGATAGATGAAGAAAAGAGTTTGTGTAGAAATCTTACAAAAATAAGGGATAGAATAGTGGATCACACTTGTTGAATTTCTTAACAGGAGTGAGAGTTGTCTGATAGAGCTGCAAATAGAACTAAGATTTTAGTATGTGAAGCTGATAATGCTGTACAAAGACTTAAGCAATACATGGTGATTCATAAATATCTACGAGATTTCAGGCATTTATTGTGCTTTTGCTGTGACATAAATAAAAAAACGGTCAGTTCTACAGATACAGAATTTCTCTCATGTTTCAGTTCATAAAAGGTGCCTTGCTGTATTGCCTGATTTAACTGGTACAGTCAAAATAACATTGCATCTAGTAGTGAACAGAAATCATTCTGCCTCCTAAAATTCACTAAATGTGAGTCAGTTGTGATAGTGCAATTTAAATTTTGTATGAAATACCAAACAGAACCACTTACTTTTGCCACTGAATTTAGCACAACTGCAAGAAAGACTCTTGTTGCTGGTAGTGACCATGAGATGTTGGGACGAGTGTGGCAAGAAGTTTGATATAGGATTGATATTTTTCATGTCACCAAAGGCGCATATATTGAGCACCTGTATGGTACACCAGAAACTTGGAGATATTCTTTATCCACAAATGTGACCAATTTTGCTGTATCTGTATAGCAACTGCACAATAAATGTATACAAAATCCCAGACAGACTTATGAATCAATCTGTATTTGGAGATGAAGTGATCAGCTAAAATGGAAAGAGATGGGGGATTACAAAAATAATTAAGAAACTGACAGGAAAACAATAAAAATTAGAAGAATAGTATTTGTTCATTGGAAGTAATGTTAGAAAAGAACTTTAAATTTATTTTGAATTCTTTATTGTTGTAAAATATAATAAAATAGTTAATAGAATTTTTTCCTCTTTTAAAAGAATCTGCCCCTCATCAGTAACATCACGCAACCTTTTTTTATGTTTCTGACCTGAAAAAAATCCTATGCTGACATAAAAGAATTAGTTAAGAAAGCATAACAGAAAAAAGGGGGGGGACATTTCACATAGATTTCTTATGCAGGATAAATTTCATCCTTGGAATAAACTTATTATTGAAGGATGTACTAGGTGAAATATTACTATATGAGTGTTATTCAAATATAAATGTGTGAAAAATTTTGTTAGTGATAAATTAAAATGAACTCTCTGTTTTTTCTATCTAGTTTCTTCAATAGAAATACATTTCCTCCACTGGATTGGAAGTTTTCCAAACCCCTTGTAGAAGGGTGGGGGGGGGGGGGATACCTGCCCCAGCAGAAAACTGTGCACATTCTGTCCAACTGCCTCAGTCTTCAAATCTTTCCCCTCCTAATGACTTCTTCGTTGGACCAAACATATGGCAGTCACATGGAGACAAGTCTGGACTTTAAAGTTGGTATTTTTGAATGCTGTATGTGGCCATGCGGTGTGCAGGAGGAGGACACTATGAATTGGTTGACGGTGTCATTTGTTGCGATCAGTGTTCTTGGCATCGCCCAGTATCTGTCAGTAACAGGCGACCTTCACCATCCTTAGAGTATGTAGGTAGTTAATCAGCAATGAAAATTTTGATTCTGAAAACACAGTTGCCATAACCTTTCCTGGGCGCAGTCGAGTCTTGTCTTGGTCAGTGCCCCCACACCAACTTTCGTTCACTCCAAGCTCGTCATCTTATTCCTGGGTATAGAGCTCTGTAAGTTATTAGTTTATCTTTTCACCACCTGCAGCGCCACCATGTGGAGTGTGGTATTGATAACTTCCGGTTAAGCGCTGTGTTTTCGTTCATGGTGCAGTCTGTGTACAAGAATTTAACAGTGAAAAAACTGAAGGAGTTACTTTAAGATGAACACGTAATCTGTCAAGTTGCACTAAGCAAGAATTGATAAAGAGATAAGAATTCGTCCATCAAAACCAATTAAGCCTTATTGGTACTGTTTGATGTGGCCCTCTTGCTAGTGTTTCACTCCTCATTTTGAACCACTTCAAGTCATTTTAATACATTAAATGTCTGATTTTGGGCCATACTGTTTATCACTGCTTTTAAAAAAGTTTTTGGGTTGTGTTTACAGGTTATATAGGAGAGGAAATTCTGAACATCAGCCAAACATTGTTTCAAGTTGAGCTTGTTCTTCTGTGTGCTAATTTCCCCAAGATTGGTTTAATGAGTTGTGTGCTGACCCTAAAAATAAACTTTCATGAAGAGAATATTAGCCATTATTTATTTATTTATTTTTATTCCTTTTGTTGAGTTTAAAAGATTGGTCTGTCCATGTTGCTTGTCATATGCAAAATGTGGGTCGATTGATGGCAAATTTAGTGTTGGAACCACCTGAGGTTTTAACTGCTGTTTTTTACCTTCATGTATAATGCTGTTCACATTATGGATTGTTCAACATCTGAGAAAAATATTAACTGCAGCATACTTTTGTCATCGCCTACTTAAAAATCGCTTCAAAACAATTACCTTGACCAACCTATTTGAATATATTTTCAGTCAATCTAAAGTTTTTTAAAAGATTAATTCTGTCACAGAATGTAGCATAAAAAGGTAAACAATCCACAGAAAATCAAGTTTATGTTGCCTTAATCTAATTGTAAGCACATCTACAACATAAAGTTGATTTCTAGCAGAGGAGCATACGAGGTTGATACATTCACACTCTTAATTCAAAGTGTGAAAATTAAGCAACCACAGCTGTCAAGCAATGAATTAAAATCTGTTACAGCAAAATGACGACTACACAGTTGGGTCCCTTTGAGGGTGTTTTTTCCATGCTGTAATTGTATAGCCCCACCACTTTCACAGGATTTTATCTATTTTGACCAAAATCGCCGAAACATCAGTAGCTGCAACAATTTACTGGCACAATTCCCGGAAGTTGAGTATACCACATTTTGTTGGCTATATTGAAGTTACAAAGCTCTGTAGTGATACACAGGTCATGACATTGTCAACAAAAAAAACCATCCTTCAGAGCGATTCTGAAGTTGCTAACTGATGTCTTTCGGCACATTCTTCTGTGCCTCATTAAGAAAATGTGGAAACCACCTTGCCAATACTTTTCTGTATCCTAGTACATCTGACATGGTGGTATGGACATTTCCAATACTTGCACCCACCTCTGATGCAATCTCCAATGATCATCTTGCACAAGCTCATGCATGACCTAAATATTGGCTTCATTGACTCTGGTTGCTGGACACCATTTATAGTTTTGATTTTACCCTTTATCACGACCATTTCTCGACTTCTTGGCCCAATCAAACACTTGAAACTTGCTCAGATTAGACTGAATTTTGAGTCTGTTCCAAGCTTCACTCGATTTCACACCTTTGTTGGTGAGAAAACGAAAAATAATGTTTGCATAACATGCTGTTACTCCTGTTACCTCTGTTTCAATCCTAGTTACAATGAAATTGCAGGATTGAGTGTGAGGACTGTGGGCATAGCTATCTCCCCTCCATCCCCTCCACAACTGATTTCCTGGCACACCAATGCTCATGTCACTATGCAAGTCAAAAGAACAAATTTCTGGATTATATTTGAATGACCTTCATATTTCATCACCCCTAAAATTGACCAAAAGTACATTAAAAAGTTCTCAGTAAAACATACATTAAAATAATTTTAGATATTTGGAAAGTATTGAAACATCAGCACAAAAGTTCCTATTCATCTGAAAATTGTTAGCCATGTGTAGTTCTGCGTACATTATATTATTTGTGAACTAATGTAGGTTTTCCAAGAATTTTATTATTCTGGCAGATGCGGCAGTTAGTGGTGCAGAATCAGTCAAGCGAAGGTCCTGGGAAATGTCAAAAACATTTCTTACAAGCCAAGCAGAGGAAGAGGAACCAGAAGAAATTACCAAAGCCCATACACATACCCTAACCCGAGCAGCAACTGTTGATATCCCCATTTTAACTTCAAGAAAGCATGGTGCTGATGTCAGCATTCATTTTGTGGAAAGTGGTGATCATACTGATAAAGAGAAGGAAGTGCCAAAGGATATAGAACCATTGAAGGAGAAGGAAATATTGAAGGAGAGAGAAACGGGAAAGGAGAAGGAAATGACGAAAGAAAAAGAAACTGAATTGTCAAAATTTGCAAGAAAATTTAAGAACTTTCGGAGAGGTAGTTATTCTGTGTTTATTAGTGTGTATTACTACTTGGACATTGTTATTTCAGCAGTTCTTTATGTGTAAAGATTTTTTTATCTGAATTTGGTAGGTGACTCCAAGCATCAGGATGTTATGCCTGATAGTAAAATTCCAACAACTGAAGAAAGGATAATAATTGGTGGTGAGACTGATGATACAAGCAGCTTCTGTACTTTTAAGCCACCAGCACCTCTTCTTCAAAAATATGGAGGCTGTACCAAAGAGGTATGTATAGTTAAACTTCATTTCACTGGCTCCTTATTTAAATGCTCGAGCCTTGCGGGTGAGCAGTAATACACTGGCCTGCCATTTGGGAGGACACAGATTAAAACCCCCATTTAACAATCCAAATTTAGATTTTCTATGTTTTCAAGAAATTACTCCAGGTGAATGGTGGGTTGTTTCTTCAAAAAGCCAAATTCATCCTTTGTACCTCCCCCCCCCCCCTCAATCCCTCCACACCGCTGTTGACTAGGCATCAAGCCTGAAACTAAACAAAAAAAGTCCTTATTTAATGTTTCCCATTAGCAAAAGAATAATTTCAGTTTAGCCTGAAAAACCATAAAATCTGTTTTATTTTCTTCAGTTTAGTGTACCTGTCTTTCATAAGTAGACAAAATGTAATGAATTTTCTCATTAATAATTTAAAATATTACATCATTTCAGTTGGAGAGATAGTAAGGTTTGGATAACCAATTTGAAACATGTTTTTCTATAGCAGAGTACTATACCAGAATAGTACTATAAAGTGTTATGGCCATATTCAACTATTCATTAGAACTATTGAATGGAAAAAAATTCACAATGATTTTTACTAAATTAATTGCAGCAAAATTGAAAGCTGTAGTGCAGTTCAGCATTAGGCTGCTCAGTCACCATGGTCAATCTGGGTTTGATTCCAGCCATCTATGGAAATTTCAACCTTTTTTTAAAACAATCTATGTTTTACCAGTTCTTTTTCGAAGCATGCATACTTTGTCATGGGCAGAAAGATAGGAGTATCCAACTAATTTTGAACCAATTAATATATTTTGACATCTCATAAACAGACTGGGATTTCTGTGAATTGGAGCCGAGGGATATAAGGAATACAAACAAAAGAGGCAGTGAAATATTACTTTTACAATTGTAAATGTAAACGAAAACCCAATTCCTTTGATGTAATAAATATCATTTAAAAACAAGCTTTAAAATTAGAAAAAAATGCTGAAAAGAAAAAGCTAGTGACAGATGGAATTGAAATTGAGCTGACTGTGTGGTGTCTTAACTACTGTATTGCTGAGGGTATGGTCCATTCATGATTCATGCTCAACTTATTTAGTACACAAGCAGCTTTGAATTATTTTGATCAAATTTCCTCGTCAATTGTTGATCGAAATTATTCCATGTTACTATTGTAATCTTCTGGTGAAGTAGTATGCTGTGTAAACATATCTTTCAGATTTGTTTCACAACATTGCGCTCCGCTCCCTATTAGTTTGACTTTCACTTTCCGTCCCCAGGATATTTTTTTTCCCTTCATATAAACATGTAATCTGTGTTGTCTTTTGTTGTGAGGTTGTAATGAAGTGCTTTGTACTTCATTGTAATATAGGAATAGTTTAACAGAGCCCATAGGAGGAGACAATATAAAGCCTTCAACATTACAAGTAAATTAAATAAACCTAAACGTGAAATTGAAAGACTTTCTGAGTAAAAATCGGACCAGTACCAAACAGCAAGTAACATGGAGAGGAATCAAATTTTGGGGAGAATAAATGAAAGGCATGTATCTAAATAGACAAACAAAATTTAAGTATAATGATGCATTGTCAGAATTGAGAGAGACTTCCTGACAAAAATTTGAGTTGATAGGTAAATTCTAAGTATGTTTATTAGAGAAATATATAAATATAACTTTTTTAATATGGTCAAATGAAAGCTAAATTAAAAGGAAGTTATAATACAGTAACAGTTTGAAACTGAAAGTGTAATGGTTGGGAAAACAAGGGGATTCTAAGGATTGTGCCAAGAATTACGCCGTTGCCATGTGTCAGACATAATTGAGAAATAGGGATTTGGTCAAAGCAACACATGGCTAATTAAATAAAGTATGAAATTCTTAGAAGAGTAGTGAAATCTTAATGTAAAACTATCATTAAATGAGAAAGATATAATTTCTGAAATTTTAAGAGAACACCTGGAGCAAAAGTAAGCTCGAGAATTATTCAATACTTATAAATCAAATAAATATTGCATCTAAATAAAAACACCCCCAGAGATAAAACATAGATCAAATTAAACAGGAAATTAAAATGAATCTCACATATTAGTAACTTTTGGATTGTGGAAACAAAGAAGCTGCCGTGAGGCACTGAAAATAAGATAGGATAGGGGGGGGGGGGGGAAACAGATACCCGTCACTTACCACAAATGAAGGCAGAAGGGCGAGACGAACATGTAAAATCACAAAAACATAAACACAAATGAACAATATTTCGGCATGAGCCTTAATCATGTGAGAGGCGAGACATATGGCAGGGGGAAAGATGTGGTCACATCCCGACCTGCCACATGAGCGCGTGTTTTGCCTTTGTTTCATTCATGTGGCAGGTTGGGATGTGACCACATCTTTCCCCCTGCCATATGTCTCGCCTCTCACATGATTAAGGCTCATGCCGAAATATTGTTCATTTGTGTTTATGTTTTTGTGATTTTACATGTTCGTCTCGCCCTTCTGCCTTCATCTGTGGTAAGTGATGGGTATCTGTTTTTTTTTTCTCCTATCCTATCTTATTAGTAACTTTATGAGGAACTAAAAATATTTGAAGCTAAAGAGAAATAAATACTCAGTACTTTCCAAAATTAATAACTACTAAATGAGTAGGATTACAATGAAAATTGTCATAGACGAAAGTATTTAAAATAATCGATTTTATAAGATAGCAGAGTTTCAGAAAAATAAGGTGCCATGGCAAACAAAGGTGGCACTTTCCTGAGGGTGAAAGTGTATAAAACCCTGGCCATTTTTTCTCATCGCCCCAGTTGTTAAGCAGACACAATCCGTGAAACTTTGCTCCACTATGAAGAAATAGCAGTACTTATAAATTTTTCCATCATGTAACTGTGGACTTTAAATATTTCTGTAAAACATGAGTGACTGAATATTTCCAAATAGAGGAACTTTGATAGAAGACGTCGTGAAGTGAAGAATATTGTATTTAGTTTGTAATTGTTTGACCACATGGATTTTTGACTATTTTGGCCTACTCACAGCTAAGATTTGCGAATTTGTGGTGGGACTTAGTAAATTATTTCAAATGAAAGTGTGTGAAAGTGGTTTCAGTTGTAATAACCTGCAATCTTTAACATAGGATTTTCGAAGTCTGATTGAGCTTTCATTTACCGTGTGATGTTACCTGATACCAGTTTTTTGATTTAATATTTTTGAGATTATACTGAGTGATTAAAAACAGTGAGTTTAACTTCTGTGATTCACCTTTCCTAATACAAGACAATTGGCAACTGATTTCAAATTATGAACCTTCCAAAGGCAGATTTATGATTTGGTATTGGGGAATCGTTACATACACAGTCAAAGCTAACATCAGTATCTTATCTTGCCTATACACCAAGCAAGAAATTGTGTTACATCATATTGCACAAATGTTTTTTTCTATACATTATGGTCAAAGCCCCCATAGACCTAAAATAAATTTGTGTCATTCCAAAGTAATCTCTGTTGTCATTTAACTTCAAACTCTAAATACCAATAGAGTACTTGACACTAAAAAGAAAACTATGAAACTTTTATTGAAAATGATTAAGTTTTAGAGGTACTGAAAATCAACTCTATTTTTAAGAAAATAAAAATGCAGCCATTAGTCATATGTAATATGACGCGAAACACTAATCAGAGCGTATATCACGTCTCGGCATGTACCAGTTTTGCTCCTCTTGTTAAACATATGTCGACAATCTGTATCATACATTTTAGGTTTTAAGTCAATTCATTACTTTGTTCTGGTTACCAATTCACAAAACAAATAACATTTGCAATGGAAGCTGCATTTACCAAAGCAGACGGCTCTAATATGCCCAATTTATCTAATATGTGATAATGCTGGGAAAGTGATTTTTGCATAGCAGAATTGTGGAATGTCAAAATTATCCTGAAATTATATGTCCTCAAAAATTGAAAGAGTAATTTTATGATGAAAAATTCAATTAAGAAAACTTATATAAGCATGAAGTCTTTCTCAACACTGTATTAGAATGTTAGGCTTTAGAGGATAGATTTCAAAAGCTTGTGTAGCCAAAAAAGAATTATTATAAGTTAAATATAGTTTTATAGGACCAATATTTGCAGAGCAGTATTTAAGTTGAAAGTATCACTTAATTGCTGTGCACATAAGTACACAGCAAGCATTTGTCACCAAGATTCAGATGAGATGATATGTTAATAGTAATGATAAAGTATAGCCAAGCGCATTAAAATTTACCTGTATTTGTACTAGCCCTAGCCTATTTGAAAATAATAAATAAATAAATAGGAGACATTGTAAATGATGAACAGCGAACACTTAACATTAGCAGCATTACAGAAATTATAGGGGCTTTTTAGAAATTACTGATTTGCTAAATGAGTTATGTGCTTGTTTTTATTTAAACCGTGTATCAGATCATATAGATTTCTGATTGATTTCAACAGGTCATAAAGGTGTTGTGTTTATGGGAGTACATGATAATTCATGTATCAACAGACATTGAAGGTTATCACAGAAAAAAAATTATTAAGGTACACAGTTTATTGACCTTGATAAAATATTGAATATTGCCTTGCATCAAAGTGGTCTTTCGAAAAATACATTGAAGATTTAATAGACAAACAAACAAGATCCAATTGTAGCAGTTTTATACACTTTTTCCACATATTTTCTGTGCTTAGAACGTAAATAAACAATTTTTCTGTCGTTTTAATTGATGGATTTACAAACTGAAACACTACACACCACTTGCAAACTGTAGAACTCATTTTATTAACACAATAAGCAAACTGTCACTTTGTTTGTGGCGGCACAAACTGTGGTGTGACTTCACAAGTGATGAAATGACAGCTATGAGTGTTTTGATACCAATATTCAATTCAACATTTAAACATGCAAAATTTTGCATTTTCCACTCGTTTTTTCAATATATGTATGTCATAGTTGACACACAGTTAGAATACTTACTACTTTCTAAAATTTAGTGAAGTACCCAATTATTGATGTTTGTACTCGTGCAGTTTTGTTCCTTTAAGTGTATATCTTGAACATAATACTCAGTTTGATTGATACCGCAGAGTATCAGACAGGGGAACCGATCTCTTTACGTTGTTTTTGTCCCAGTCCCAAATTAACATATTTAGCATGTGATGAACTTAATGCGCAGAGAAGTAGCATGTTGGTTTTACAGTAAGCCATGTAACTCTGACCTGATTATTTCATATTTGGCTTTCCTCTTATGGAATACTGATGAGTCATTATTGATATTCATAATTTGTGTAAAATAGTTGTCACTTCTGATCTAATTCTTTTCAATTACTCTGCAGCAATTCATAAACTTAATTGATGTTTGAAAATAATGTAAATTAATGGAAAAGGAATGTTAGTTTTTACTGATCAGACAAGTTATCTTAAGCCTCCTTATAAAAATATTTTCTACCCGAGGTTTTTTTTTATATATATATATATTAATTTCAACAATGTCCACTTTGTCATTTTTTGATGGTATTTAAGCTGATTTACATTATGAAAACTACAGTACAGCTGAACACTTTTTCCTAAATTTTTGTCATGAGTAATATTAAAAGGCAACAAAGTTATTATCTAGTTACATAAAACTGTAACTGTCAGATGGATTCTGTAATGCCCAAACGTTGCTTGGGGTAACTGCATCATTCGCATTAACTTGATCATGATGCCTGTATATTGACTGATACCTTTTTTCGAAGATGCTAAAATGGCCGTCAAACTATTAATTTAACCTGTAATAGCTAACAGGCCATACATAAATGAAAGAAAGTCACTGATGTTACGAATTTGAAATATATTCTGAAAGTTGGATGAAGTTAACACTGGTATCAGATTACACTGTAGAAAATATTTAAAGGCAGTGTCGAACTTTGGAATCGCATAGAAAATTGCGGGTTATACTTCAAGTCACAGCACTGGTTAAAAGCATACACTCTTGCTTAGATTTGCACCTCAAAATTTAGAGTGAGCTTGATGATAATTTTCAACACTGCTTCTGTTGACTTTTAAACCATTTTAAAAAAGTTCTTTCATTGAATTTAGTTCAAAGTTTTCTAGAAATGATATGATGTATTCCACAAACTTATTGCGAGGCAAGATCATTAAACTTTCAGTAGTTACATTTTGGAATTTACCCTCATGGCGTGACACATACTGCTAGACTGTTGGCTTGATACTGTCTGCGCGACACGTACAGTACAATGGTTGGATGGAGATAGTCGGCCAAAAGGAAACGCGGTCTGTTTATTTATAGACTTGGCTAACCTTGAGCTGGATTGTTCTGGAGTGGGATATTCTCAAGGGGAAATATTTTCTTGTAAATTACAAAAATCCCATCTTCTCATGGTACACTGTTTTTAATCAAATTTTCCCGAAACTTTTATACCTTATAATTTATTCCCCCCATCTTTTAGGTTATGATAAATTTTCTCGTAAATTTAATTATTTAAGAATTATTTTTATGTCACATGTGGCGATGTCATCAAGCTTCAATAATAAATTCCATTTTACTCCCTTTAAATTTCACATTACTGTTAAACTGTTATATTATTAAATGACTTTTGCTGTTTTATTTAAGCCTACTTTTATCTTCCTAGCTGTTTTGTTTACAGAATTCAAATTCTTTATTTTACGAAAAATCAAATTTGGAATTTATTTACTGACACTGTTTTAATTCAGAATGTCTGTACCTCAGCTGACAACAAACTGTGATATCAATATCTGGGCTAGCCCTTTCCATTAATTGATAAATTTAAATTACGTACTTTTCCCTTTGTTCTCTGCCATGCACATGGCAAAATACTACTTGTAATCGAAATATATCTTTAAATAGAATTTTACACCTATACATACGAGGTTTTTTTTAAAAAGTAAGGCGACTTTTTATTTTTACCAAAAAATATTTATTTAGTCATCAATATTTGTTTTCCCCTTCAAAGTAATCCCCCTCAGATATAATACATTTGTGTCAACATTTTTTCCAATCCTTGAAGTGCTTCTGATAAACACTTTTTGGTATAGCCTTGAGCTCTTTCAGTGATGCAGTCTTTATCTCCTCAATCATTGCAAATCTTCTTCCTTTCATTGGTCTCTTCAGTTTTGGGAACAGGAAAAAGTCACAGGGTGCTAAATCCAGTGAATTCGGTGGCTGATACATGATTGTGGTTTTATTTTTGGCAAAAAATCATACACATGCAACGATGCGTGAGCAGGTGCATTGTCGTGATGCAAAATCCATGAATTCTTTTCCCACAAATTTCATATTGCTTCTCACAAACGGTGCATAACTTCAAGGTAATACTCCTTATTGACTGAATGACCTTGTGGTAAAAACTCCTGATGCACTGCACTGCAGTAATCGAAGAAAACAGTGAACAAACCTTGACACTGGATCGAACTTGGCGTGATTTTTTTTCGGTCTTGGCTCTCCTGGACTCTCCCATTGGGGCGATTGGACCTTGGTTTCAACGTCATAACCATATATCCATGATTCGTCACCAGTCCTGACCCTTTTGAGCAAATCAGGATTGTCTTTGACGTCATTGAACAATTTCTGAGCGATGCTCATGTTACGGTGGTTCTTCTGGTCAAAATTCAGCGGTTTTGGAACAAACTTCGCTGACACACGTCTCATGCAAAAAACATCCTAAAAAATTAAATAGCACGAGCCAACCGAGATGTTGACTTCATCAGCAACTTTTCTAATGGTGATTCAACGATTCTCCAACACCATTTTCTTCGCTTCTTTGACATTTTCATCAGTTGTTGACTTACTGGGGCATCCAGAGCGAGGTTTGTCATTGACATCTTCTCGGCCATCTTGGAAGTTTTTTTTTTACTCATGGTAGATTCACCGTTTGCCACTGTCAAAATTTCAAGTGTTTTGGAGCACTTAATTCCATTTTTTATGCAAAATTTGATGCAAACTCTTTGATCAATTTTTTCAACAGCAGAAAATCACCAAGCACACAAAACACTTCTAACATTTATGCCTCTCACAAACAATGCAAAGAATGCTATATAGTTGAAACTGTGAAGATATGTGCGGGACGAGGGTACCAAAATTAGAAAAACACAGAAACGGAAATCGACTGTATGTATATGGCGAAATTCAAAAAGTCCCCTTACTTTTTGAACAAAACTCATATTTTAGTGGTCTATTTACTGGGATCTTGGAACTTGTGTTTGAATGAGTGTACATGCATGGGTGCATTTTTTTTTTTTTTTTTTTTTTTTTGTATCTGACTGCATCTTAGTTAATAATACCTGATAATATTTTTGATCATATTTTTCCGTATATTTTCATGGTTATATTATTTGTTCTTGGGATGACGCAAGTTCTAATCCACTAGTAGTCCACTAATGGAGTCCTAAAAAGGGGGTCTCATAAACATTATCTGATGTAGAAGATGTTTTTTCTTATCTTGTATATATTAGTGAGAGTATGCAGAAACCAACACCCTCAGCACAATTTTATGTGGCCAAAAAAGTCCAAATTTTGGTACTTTTTCAATTTTTCGTCTATAACTCCTTCGTGATAAGTCCTATCAAGAAATACTTTATTTACAATTTGAAAGAGGATAAAATTTCATATAACTTTTATGACAGAAAGTTTTTTCTAAACTCAATATTGAGGGAGCTGCAGTTCTTCGAAAATCAGCAAAATTTCACACTTTTCCTAAATCTTGAGTTTCCACCTATTTTGTTGCTCTTAATGACCTGGCACTCCTGTATATGTAGTTGATATGTATGTATTTCTGTATGAAATGGCATATATATGTACTGTACTTGGTTTACTGATGGTCAGTTAATAATTATATAGCATTGTTGGCCAGGAGATCCCGAAGGATCATTTTGCTGCCAGGTGACAGTGTTTTCGATTCACCATGCAATGTGCCCCTTTGTGGCTATGTTATCTAACCACTTAATCGTTCTGGGTTTAGGGGACCTACAGCTTAATGTGGAAGTGTTCTGGCTTCATATTACACAGCAAGCTGTGGCAGAGGTGAAGGTCAGGTTAATGGCCTACCGAGATTTTAATCTCCAATCAGGCACCTTAGCTGCTGAGCTACCAGATCGCTCTGTTACTGGTGGTATTCGTACCAGTTTGAAAAACTGAAAGCATAATGTTATGGCACAAAGTTTATTAATGTAGTCAAAATTAAGTCATCATAAGTCAAAAATTAGTCATAAATCCATTTCTTTTCTGTTTGGATTGTTTGAAACACTGTTTTCCATTTGAATTTGCTCCGTACTTCAAGGGAACAAAGATGCAACGTAAAAAGTTTTGTTGTGGACGGAGGAAGCCTCCTGCATAAGGTTATGTTGCACTGTAGTGAAAACTTTGGTTCCACTTGTGGAAAATATGAAAACTAATTAAGACTATAGATCCAACATAACAGTTATATTTGATGGATACAGAAGTGATGCTGCATAGAGAGGAATAAAGTCATCTCAAAGGTTTCGTCATTTGCAATCATCAGATACTTCAGCAGATATCACTTTCAGTGAGGAAACAAGTTCTGCAGTGCACTGCAAATGAGAGCAGCAAGAACCGTGTTATTTTGGTACTAATGCAAAAACTGAAAAATGGGCATCCAGATTCAACAAGCAAAAGAAGCAGCAGCTGGATTGATTGCCCAAGCAGAAAAATCTGTCAATGTGATAATTCTAAGTGAGCACATTGGCTGTCTCATTCTGCTAATTGGTCTTGCTTACACTTCCAGAAACCAAGAAAAGGCAAGGAAGCAGGTTTATGGTACTCAACTAATTCCTTCAAGTTTGAACCCACACATCTCTTCATCCATGCATTTACAGGATGTGATACAATACCAGCATTTTTCTGCTATGAGAACAAAAAATTCTGCTGCCTCTTTCAGCACCAACCACATCTGAAAGTAACATGCATGCTAAATTCCCAAAGCTCGTAACCTCTGGAGACAAGCATCTGGAGAACAGGCAGGGGTACAGCTCATCTTTGGGAATGGTACGGACAAAATGGTTGTGGAACATTGAAAGGATCACATACGAAATGTTTATGAAATCTGCCCAAAAAATGTATTTATTCTAGCACGGTTGCCACCAACATCAGATGCGGCAATGTTTCACTCAATACACACATAGCATCAAGTGCAAACAAGATTGGGTCGAGAAATTTACCCATTCCCACGGGGATGAAGGAAAGGCTTGTCCAGTCTTATTCCAGTTACAATAGTAAAAGACTGTTTATTCCGAAGATTATGCAGGGTGACTTGCAGGAACCGGACTAATTTGGATCAGCTGTTGCATTGTTATATAAATAATTTTCTCGGGTGAGTAGCCGAGTTATATGAATGTTATAGTTGCACGATATTTCGGCGCACTGAATCATCGACGCCATCTTCTGGTGAAGTGAGGTCAGGAACGTGCGAAGTTGCTGAGCTAGACCAGATTACCGCTGCTAACCTCTGATTGGTCGGCTGTAGAACCAGTCGTAGCAGGGGTCAAATCTCGTTGCGGCTTGAATCGATGCTAAGGTGGAGTTACGGCTAGATTTGATGTCAGTTTTTACATGGCATGTAGCGGACGGGCTTAAAGTCATCGCTCCTTCGAAGATGATATCATAAAACAAAGCATTCAGCATAAATTGTTTATCAAACTGATGGGTCAACACGGATCCGTTGCGGGCCTCATATTGAGCCATGCTGCCACGTGATTGGTCAGATTTGTAACCAATCGTAGCCGGGGTCCTGCCTCGTATCAACACATCGTTCCATAGAAGGAAAAATCAGAAGGCAAAAACTTTCCCGTAAGCTGATCATTAATGCCTGAGTAACAAATTGCTCACTTATGTTACTACCGAACTTCCCGTTGATCTGGACGCGCCGTGTAATGCGTCCCGGTCGCGCTGTCGGCGAATAGTATTGATGACTGGCGTCCAGGCTTCACTCAGCTGGTACCCGCTGTCGCGGTTGACGAGGTTAGACGCGAGACGAATTTCTACTGCTTCTGTAAGGATGCTGTTCCAGAAGCTCCCAGTATGCGCCAGTACTCTGGTATTTTCGAAATCAAAACCATGGCCATGTTCTAGACTGTGTTCCGCCACCGCAGACTTGTCT
This sequence comes from Vandiemenella viatica, assembly GCA_031002005.1. Classification (NCBI taxonomy): domain Eukaryota; kingdom Metazoa; phylum Arthropoda; class Insecta; order Orthoptera; family Morabidae; genus Vandiemenella; species Vandiemenella viatica. The sequence goes on from CM061921.1 coordinate 369,196,067, forward strand.
TTCTGCCCCAGACGAACGTGTCGTGCATGTTCTAGACAACGTTGGTGAACACACCGCACCGTTTGGCCAATGTAGCTTTTACCACATTCACAATTAATGCTATATACCCCAGGTGTCCGCAAAGCAAGGTCATCCTTGGGGGAGCGTAAGATGTTCTTCACCTTTGGTGGTGGCAGGAAAATGGTCTTGATTCCAGTTTTTGCTAGAATCCGTCCTATCTTGGACGTTGTGGCGCCAGAGTACGGCAAAAAGGCTAGACGATCAGGTGGCTCCTTGTTGGTGTTGTTGAGCCTACGTGTCGGCTCTCGGAATGCCAGTCTTATCTGATAATCAGTGTACCCATTGCGTTGAAAGGTCTGACGCAGATGACTCAATTCACCGGGTAGACTGTCAGCATCGCATATCGCTCGCGCCCTATGTACAAGCGTGCTGAGTACCGTCTTGCGCTGTGCCGGATGGTGATGGCTTCGCGCGTTCAGAACATGCACGACACGTTCGTCTGGGGCAGAAAGACAAGTCTGCGGTGGCGGAACACAGTCTAGAACATGGCCATGGTTTTGATTTCGAAAATACCAGAGTACTGGCGCATACTGGGAGCTTCTGGAACAGCATCCTTACAGAAGCAGTAGAAATTTGTCTCGCGTCTAACCTCGTCAACCGCGACAGCGGGTACCAGCTGAGTGAAGCCTGGACGCCAGTCATCAATACTATTCGCCGACAGCGCGACCGGGACGCATTACACGGCGCGTCCAGATCAACGGGAAGTTCGGTAGTAACATAAGTGAGCAATTTGTTACTCAGGCATTAATGATCAGCTTACGGGAAAGTTTTTGCCTTCTGATTTTTCCTTCTATGGAACGATGTGTTGATACGAGGCAGGACCCCGGCTACGATTGGTTACAAATCTGACCAATCACGTGGCAGCATGGCTCAATATGAGGCCCGCAACAGATCCGTGTTGACCCATCAGTTTGATAAACAATTTATGCTGAATGCTTTGTTTTATGATATCATCTTCGAAGGAGCGATGACTTTAAGCCCGTCCGCTACATGCCATGTAAAAACTGACATCAAATCTAGCCGTAACTCCACCTTAGCATCGATTCAAGCCGCAACGAGATTTGACCCCTGCTACGACTGGTTCTACAGCCGACCAATCAGAGGTTAGCAGCGGTAATCTGGTCTAGCTCAGTAACTTCGCACGTTCCTGACCTCACTTCACCAGAAGATGGCGTCGATGATTCAGTGCGCCGAAATATCGTGTAACTATAACATTCATATAACTCGGCTAGTCATCCGAGAAAATTATTTATATTTGCAACGCCGAGAAAAACTACGTAATTGTTGCATTGTTGTTACACATGATGGTGAGATTGAGGTTATGACATTGTTTTGAGTGTGTCTTACCATTTTAGTCATAATGGATCTATGGTCAGTACAGCATCGTGGTATTGCATACCACACTGTGTTAAAAATGGTAAATCTATTATCCAAACACAGCATATTGAAAGCCTTCTGGCGGATTATTGATTTTAATTAAAAGTCACTTAGTGAACACAAAAAATTATTAATTAAATAAAAGGTTACTTGAGCCGCGGTTGCCTGGTTTAGGTACTGTTCTTCGTCGGGATTACTAAATGAGAGAGTTATACAGTTTAGAGTGAATATCTACCAAAAAACTTTATCTAGTTCATTAACCTCTGCCTCCTCACCGACAGAAAGTACCACCACCAAACAATATATCAACAAGGAATCGGACTTCTTCTTCGAAAACCACAGATTCATGGGATAAGAGAGCTTGACTTACAAAATAGACTCCCACATTCACTATCGTCCTCTTAACACTCTACAGTCACTTGAAACACAGTATTCCATTTAAAACAGGAGTTCCACATATTACAAGTCTCCATCATCCACTTCACCGAAGTTTTCACAATTTCTACTATTAGGCCGAAAAATGTTCCCGCGTCAGACCTTCATCTGACGGAGGTCAAAGACTCACTCCCTATACAAAGACAACATCACATTTACTGACGACATCGGCCACAGATATTACTGTATGGCTCAGACGTATGTTATGTTACAATATCTTTTGACGCTACTTTAATATCAGTCGGAATGACACAGTTCAAGCTGAAACACATTGTTAAGATGGGTTCACACGTTGAGAACAACAGGAACAGTAAGAAAGAAAAAGCCACCCGGTCCTGCAAGAACAGTGAGAACGCCCGATAACATTGACATAGTGAGAACTGCTTTAATCAGGAGTCAGAGTCGATCTGCATGAGAGCTAAACATGAACCGTGATTCTGTGAGGAAGATTTTAGGATTAGATATGAAATTTCATCCCTACAAAATGCAGGGGGTGCAGCAACTCAAAGAGAGGGACTATGAACAAAGAGAAGACTTTGCAGTCCGTATGCAAGTGTTGCTTAGTGATAATCCTAATGCAATACTGTTAATGAGCGATGAAGCCCATTTCCACTTAAACGGCTCAGTTAACAAACAAAACTTTCGATATTGGACAGCTGAAAATCCATGTAACATTCATGAAGAACCTCTCCACTCTCCAAAGGTAACAGTTTGATGTGCAGTAGCCCACTTTGGAATAATTGGGCCGTACTTTTTCGAGGAAAATGGCATCACATTGACGGTAAACTCTGAACGCAATGTTTGCATGTTGGAAAAATTTCTCAGACCAGAACTTTGGAGGTGAGGAATAAACAAGAAAAATGTTTATTTCCAACAGGATGGGGCCATAGTGCATACTTCCCCCGCATCAATGCGAGTTGTGAAGATGATGTTCCCAGGCAAGCTAATTTCGCGTTTTGGTGACGTGCCGTGGTCGCCAAGGTCACCGGATTTGTCTCCCTGTGACTATTTCCTGTGGGGATTTTGAAAGCTCGTGTCTATGCTCACAAACCACGTACATTTTTAGAGCTGAAAGATGCAATTACAGAAGAAGTGAAGATTGGAGAAGACATGTTGACCTGAGTTTCTGATGATTTTCTACAGAGGATGGAAATCTGCATTCAAGTGGATGGCCAGCACATGCACGACATCATATTCAAGAAATGGCACAATGAACACACTTAATGTTTCATACAACATATGTTTTATGAAATGGTATGTTTCCACCATTATATCTATAACAATTAAATAATATTACTAAGTAAAATAACTTTGTACTGCTCATTTGAAAAACGTCCGTTTCGCACAAGTCACCCTGTATCATGCTCCTGCAAGAAAGCTTGTACTCCACCATGCTGCTGTCGCAAATCTGGACTGCTCTGTTCAGCTGCTTGCAAAAACTGTTCTGGCCTGTCTCGTGTAAACATTCTTAAGACTGAAGTAGATTAAATGAGAGGAAGCATTCTTCGACCTCGGGGAAGCCTCTCCTGATGCAGTGGATGAATTAGATACGGTTCTAGACGAGGAAATTGATAAGCCGGGACAATCCAAACAGAAAAGAAATCGATTTATGCCCAATTTTTAACTTCTTATGAGTTTATTATGGCTTATTAACTTTGTGCCATAACATTATGCTTTCATTTATGCTCTGTTACCATCAGCAACAGAGCGGTCTGGAAATCGAAATCCCGGTCTCAGCTGGGATTTTCAAAGGCCATTAACCTGACCTTCACTTCTGTCACAGCTTGCTGTGTAATATGAAATTCCATGATTCGGATTTCACTTTAAGCTTGTGGCGTCTGGTTTTTAAGACGTTATTAAAATTGAAAAATTAATGAGATGCATTAATTAATAAGTTAATATGCAAAATTAATCCCGGGTAGGCACCAAGAATGTAAGTGTTCTCTATCCGAGAGAAGCGACATTCCAATTCTAAATACTTTTTATCAAAGCAATTGTACTTTTGAAATTACCATTAAAAACACATATCTTCATCTATTCAAATGATATACTGATACATTGGAAAGGAAGTTATTGAAAGCAGGGTTTACAACACTTATATTATTTACTTTGAATATAAAATTGGTTGATTTATTGAACAGACCTGAATATTTAAGGAGTTAAACGTTTTTTTTGAACAATTCGGAACATGATTCAAATCTCAGAGCATTGCCTAGGGTTGAATTACACAAGAGCGTCTATATATCACCGGAGTTCTTTACCGTTGCAGAAGAGGCGCGGTTACCACATAGTCTCACAGACCCTGTTGATCAGCTGATCACGAGGCCGGTGATGGCTGCCTGCAGGTAGAGGGGGCTGGTCCCTGGAGAATTCGACCTGGCGAGCTGTGTCCCCAGTCGAGGTCAACTCCCTTTCTGACCAGAAAACAGATTCACTCGGGGCGCGCCGCTGCAGGTTGTTTGCCGGCCAGAAACAGCTTCTCTTCCTCCTCGCTTGTTGGTCCCATCAAAGACTTCCAGGCTCCGGAGTTTTAGCTGACGTGGGAAATTTCAGCCAGTGGGAGCATTTGGCGGGGCGTCTTCAATCTCCATTGGCACTCCTCATGCAACATACAACTTTATAGTTTATAAAAGTTCTTAACACACTGTTTGATTTGCTGGTTCCCAATAGAGGCGTTCCGCAACCTGACGTTTTCTCAGAGGTATCGTTTCTCTAGTTTTCAACTTTCTACTCTACCAGGAAACCGTCTTTCGGCACAGGTCTAATACTGTTCATTGAATGCATAAAGCTTTTAGCTTTACAGCCTGCCATAAATTGTTTGGACTTTCAGTGGAGGTAGGAGTCACCTGGCCCTGGCTGGTGGATGACAAAGAAACTTGGAATATTTCGGCCAGGTCCGAAACTGGTCAATTCACACGCACAAATTTCCCGTAACCAAATGGACATTACAAGCTGTAGGTTCCCTATACCCAGTAAGATTACCTGGTTAGGTTATATAGCCATAAAGGGGCTCATTGTGCAGTGAATTGAAAACAGTCACCTGGCAGCCCGAACAATCCTTCGGTATGTCCTGGCCAACAATGCCATATGATTATTGAATTGACCATCAGTAGTTGAAGTACAGTACATATATTTAATATGTCATACAGAAATACATATATATTAATTATATATATAGTGGTGCCAGGTTATTTAGAGTGATAAAGTAGATGGAAACCCAGCATTTAGGAAAAGTGTGAAATTTTGCTGATTTTCGAAGAACTGCAGCTCGTTTGGGCTTGAGTTTAGAAAAAACTTTGTGGTACTGAAGTTGTGGGAAAGTTTGTCCTCTTTCAAATTGGAAATAAAGTATTTCTAACTAGGACTCATCATGAGGAGTTGTAGACAGAAAACTGAAAAAAGTACCAAAATTTTAACATTTTTTGGCCACAGAAAATTGTGCCGAGGGAGTCGGAGGTAAAAAACTTGGTTTCTGCATATTCTCACCAGTATATAAGAGATAAGGGAAAAAAAATTCTAGGTGTTATACTGCAAGGTAAAACTACCCTGTTACTAGGTTAAGATGGTGATTTTTAACAATTATATTCTTACCATTGCTAATAATTAATGTAAATTTCACAGCGACTTGGTTTTAGAGAGAACAACTCAAGTGAAACACAACTGGCTCTCATCTGTATTGAAATATGAGTCCCCCTACCTGTTAGTACAGAAATGACAGAATAATTATTGAGAAATAAGATGGCATATAGATGACATTCTTGCTTTGAAGGCTAGTTTTCTTGTGCTTGCTTTTTAATTAAAATGTCCACCTCTAATGACTTCGATGTCGGTGAGGCGTAAAGCCATAAGTAAGAAAATAAAAAGTAAGTTAAAATGTTTCAATTTTTAACGTTTGTTTAACATGGGTATGTGCTTTAGCTGTGCAGTTCTAATGTCTGACCTTAACTTAGAGGACTTTTGTCTGCTATTGTTGCCAGGTTAGTTATATCATGCAGTTTTTCATTCCAACATTTGGAACTTTCACTTTTTCTACCATGTTTTTAGGACTATCATTACATTTGCTAAATGTCCACAAGCCATGGCCAACTTTTCTAGGTTCTAACTTTTAACTCTAATTATAATTTCAGTGTATCATTATTACTTCCCCATTTCAACTGATCATTTTTGCTGTTAAACATTTTTTTAATTTATTTTTTTATTTTTAGCTTGGTAGGTAGAATTTTTCAATTATTTGCTTGGTTATCATTTCAAGTGTTTTTTTTTTCTTCAGAAATGATTTGTTATCAGCTTTCTTTTTATGTATTATTTATCTATTTATTTATTTCCTTCACAAATTCAGTGTCACTTTCAATCCTTGTCAAAATTTCACATGTGTGTGTGTGTGTGTTATTGATCTTTAAAATTAGAATTTCTTCTGCCACAGGAACTGATTACAGTAATTCAGAATCATCAGCTGACAATTCAGAATCTTCAGCTGACAGTGGAGAGTCAAAATAAGAAGATTAAGGATCTTGAAGATTATCTTGACAATTTGCTGCTCCGTGTTATGGAGACTACTCCTCGTATTCTCCAAAATCCTTATGTGAACAAGTCACCAAATGATACCAGATGAATTAAATATTTCCAAATTTTATGTATGGCAGGTGATTGTATAAGTTTTACAGTCCTTGCCTTTATAAAATGTCAATAAATACAACTACCTTGCTTTTTTATTTTGCTGTTACTCTATCAAATTTTTATAGTAATATTTATGAACTAACTTTTGGATTTGAGAAGTAAAAATTTTCAGTAAGATCCTAAGTGACATGCTTCTGAATTAAAGGTATATGCTCAAAACCATTGTTTGGACATGACCTTAAGTTCTTGACAATAATAGATTCAGAAAGCGGTAGCTACTGTTACTGCATGTTAAAAAATCTTCAATTGTTTCAAAGTGTTTTATTGTCTTCCATCAGCTTTTATATAGTGACAACATATATTTTATGGATGTTTCTTTCAGCCTCAGTGTTTATTATCATACCATATAAAAATGGATTTTGCATCATGTAATGGCCACATGCTAAATGTTTCCACTAAGCTTCCATAAAATATATATTTGTCTCTGTTTTGTTTTTGAGATTTCTCACAAATTACACCAGTAGCTCTTTGAATATATGGTACAAAAGAAAACCGTTTGCTTAACCAGATAAACGTACTAGAAACCAACAGGGGATTCAACATAAATGTCTAAATGTGCATCACATAAGGAAATAATACTATTAATCTGCACTGCAAATGAAATGTTTTGAACCATATGTATTGGCATTTAGTATGTGCTGTAAGCAGAAGATAATTTTTGTAGGAACTTCGCAAGTGCAATTTATTTTGCTGTTAGTATTCTTCACTTGAAAATATCATTATGTTTCAAATGTCACGTATTACTGGGTTAGAGGAAGCAATACAAGTAAATAAAATCTTAAATTTCAGTAATAGATGAAAAAAAACTATTCATCATAATGATTATACTCATACTGGCCATCTTCATGTGTAAAAATATTTTTTGGCTGATATTGGGGACGTTTCATGCTTATTGAAGAAGATGGAGGAAAATGATCCAGGAATGTAGGAAATAACGTTGTCAAGAGCAGATAAGGAAATCGCTGTTTGCCAAAACTTAAACAACCGATTCCCCCCCCCCCCTCCCTAGTGGAATTCTTCATATTTCAGAAAGTTACTTTCATTTTATGAAAATAGTGTGGATAAGAAAATAACCTGTCACTTACCACAGTTCAAGGCAGGAGGAGCCAAACGAACACAAAACCACAAACAATATTTTGGCAAATAGCCTTATTCATGATAGAAATGTCTCACTTGTATCTTGAATAAGGCCTTTCACCTAAATATTAAAAGTATATTTTCTTCTATTTTTGGCACTCCTGCTTTGATCTGTGATAAGTGACTGGTTATTTTCTGTATCCTTCCTTATTTTCAGAAACTAGGGGCAGTTTTACTGTCACCAATGTCCAGTTTAATTTTATGAAGTAATTTTTCTGTATTTAACTTCAGCAGCTGAATTACTGACGTTGTTTTAAAGTCGTATGAACTATATAGTTAATTACTTGTGTATGTGCTTGACTTGAAGAAAAGTTATAAAAACTGAAAAATATAATTTTTAGGTATTGTAAATATGCTTCTTGAACATTAAAGTTGGGTCACTGTTCTTTGAGACCAAAAATTATGGTAGAATGGGAGCTGAAATGCTGACTTATACAGCTATACATTGTATCATAAGCCTTGACACTTTATAAATCTGAGTAAATTCCATAAAGTAAGTTTCTTGTCAGTGTTATATAATATTCATTTTTGAAATGTTACTTTTTACTTGACTAGTTCTTAACTGCTTACTTTTCCAGTATTTTAAATTTATTCTAGAAATCGATATACATTATTTTAAAGTATAAAGTACAAGCATTTTTCTCAACTCTGTGTATACAAGATGTCATCAGTACCATGTTGATTTTGTTTTGTTGTCTACTGTAATTTATCTGAAAATAGCTACAGACATAGACTGAATTAAAATGGTAAAGCTAACAAATCAGCATAAATTTGTGCAGTGTTATTGTTGCTCAGAAAAATGATAGAATATGCTGCAGCTCTTGATAGATCTTTGTCTTCCATAAAATTTAATCACCCATCTTCTTAGAAACTGAGTGTAACCTTAAACAGGTTTTAACCATTATCGCTCACTCATAGAATACGGTTGTATTGTTGTAGAGCTGAAAGTGATTTTAACAATTTTAGTAATTCAGAGTAGTGACTGACATTTGATGTTAATGATTATCATAAATGAAATACATTTAACAGGAAACTGGCATTAAAATAATTCCTATTTTGCTCTGTAACATAAAATCAAAGTAATTATTATTTTTTATTTTATATATAAATATTTTCTGTGGCTAAATTTTTTGTAGAGCAAAAAAATAATTCATTTTGCTGTTGTAGTGTGGTGTGCTTTTTTGCATCTTTGGAACACATTCTTGTTCTATTTTAACTTATAGAAAGTACAGTTTTTGTTTTAAGAATCCCTAACTGCATTTAAAGGACTGAACATATTGTTGATGACAAAATTTATGAAAGATGATCTCTCCTAAGAGAGGGAAGAGTAGGTTAATTGTGTGCAACCATATAACTTTTTTGTCTAAGATTTTAGTAGGTTAGTGAAACATGTTTTGAGGTAGAAACAAGATGACATTCCCATACTTTCCCTAGACAATTTCGGTAAATTGCCTAAAAACAATTAATTAGGATGTTTGACCTGCTGATGGCAAAATTTTAACTACATGTGACAGTTGATTTGGTCTGAAAATAAAATAGGATAGAGAAAATAACCTGTCAATAACCACAGACGAAGCCAGGAGGGCCAGATGAGCACAAAACACACTTTACAATATTTCCGTTAAAAACTTTTCTCAAGTAGGACGCGAGACATGGCCGGCAGCAGGGGCAGATCCCGGATTTGTTTTGGGAGTGGCTTGAGCGGACTTTGGTTTGGGAGGGTTTGGCTTCAGTGGATTTTGGCTTTGGGGGGGGGGGCTTGAGTCGGGCAAGGGGTAATATTTATAGTCCCCTCGGGCCTCAAATCTGTAGAGCTAAAAAAAAAGTCTCCAAAATTACAATGTCTGAGGTGGGCTTAGATACTTTTTGGGGGGGGGCCTTGAGCCCCCTAGCCCCCCCCCCCCTGGATCTGCCCCTGGCCGGCAGAAAAATGACATCATTATTCAGTTGATTGGCTCTATGAGATAAAAACATTTTGAAGTGTTTGTGACTAGTGTATGTGACCCATCCACACCTGAACAGTTAGCTCTTCTGGCACCTGCTTTCCAAGTACACAAAACATCACATCTCATCTTGATTAATAGTCTGTTCAGATCCAGCTCCATGTCACCCAATCAAGTAATCATAATTATTTTTAGTAGGCATGATCCAAAATTATCAGTCAAACTGTTTGACTGCTAGACTGAGAGAATCTTCATTTGAGTCTGTCTTTAAGGCATTTCTCTAAACACACTCACAGAAAACGTTAAGCCAAAGTAATTTAGTGCCACAAACTTGCTCTAGATTCCTGAATACCTATTTAAATGTATAGAATTAATGTGTTTATATATGTAAAGTATTTTCTTCACACAGACTAAATTTGCTGTTATTTTTTTATTTTTTACTTATTTTGCAGTTACTATTATTATGCCTGCAAATACAATGATAGAAAAGGCATCAGCTTGCATTCTAGTCACCATCCTGATTACTACATATTGTTCTTGAGGACCAGATTGGGTTTGAATTAGGAAATTTCAAAATCTTCAAGTCATTTCACCCCCCCCCCCCCCCAAGATTGGTATCATTTGACACAATCTGAAGTACATCTCTAACTGCATTATCTTTGGGATATAAACATAAGTGTTTTGCAGCAATTTACAATAATATTCATTGCAACATATGTTGTGCTTGATAATTATGCTCCTGTTGATTCCTTTCTTAAGGTTATGTTTGAAACACTTGATAATCAAGTTTAACGCTTAATGTGCATGTATATTTTCCATGGTTTTAGGCATCATTAAATAGTTTTTTTTATATAGTAATTACAGGAGAGAGTGACATAGGTTTTGTGTCATTGCAACCTTCTTTTTCCTTCCAACTTTGGTGGATAATGAGTTTAATTTTTCTGTCATTGTTTAATTTGTTTTCTCTCTTTCCACATTTTTGTAAGAAGGATGGTGTATGCTCTCCCTGCATTGCTACAGTAAAATCACTTGTTTCATTTTATCATTTTTATTAGGTTCCCTTTGTAGGTTGTGTTGCTAATTGTGATTTTATGTTGATAACTGGTGCAACATATTTCCCAGAGAAATGGGTACAAATTGTTACCTCTTTTTGTTCTTACTGCAGAAATAAGCACAATAGTAACATGATACACAATTCTGTAGTTGTATTATTTAGCTCATTTTAACATTTTGCTTTAATTTTAGCTGTATGGCTTTATAATTCCAACAGTTTAAAACTTTGTAGAATTTACCAAACAAATGTTTACTAAAAGAAGAAAAATGAATAAAAAAATGTTAATTTGTCTTAATTGACAATTCTAGTCTTTTAGTCTAATGTTTTGTTAGTGCATTATATTGTTGGCTGATATAAATCAACTAGGTACAGTGTTCATATTTCTAGTTTTCTATGAATGAATATGATAAAATTTCCATTGAACATAGTAAACTGTGCCACTTATGGGAGCTTCCATAACCTACGCGGCTTGGTCTAGGGGGGGAGGGGTTGGCTGGAAGGCTATGCTGCGCTACATGGGGTGGGGGGGTGGGGGGTATCGGAGCCAGGCCACATAGCTTTCAATTCATATAATTTTTCACAATTAAAATGAGGTACAGAACACGCAACACCATATGAATATTTATTCCCTTCATTTAATTATCTCCATATGTAATTTACAGTAGTTTGGCGAGAAAACGGTACAAAATGTCTAACTGGAATCAAAAGGGAAAGAAGCTATTGGGGAGGGGGGGGGGTAGAGGAAAAAGCCACATCTGGCTATGTGGTGGGAGAGGGGTTCACAGGAGGTTTTATGGAAGCTCCCCAAGATGTTGCCACTGAATAGTGAATGTTCATTTATTTTTGGTAGCTTTGTATATACTTGGAATTCTATATCAGATATTCTCAATACATTTTTGAAAAATGTAAAAGTGAGATCACTGTTTTGAACATTGATGATTTTGGGGGATTATTGACTGGCTCAGATGGTATAAGTTTTTGTAATCAGTATTTATCTTGTGTATTATTATTCATTTCATCATTTTGTTCACATTGAGGAATCACTGCTGTTATAAATATTGGTCTATCTAACACATTGTTTGCCAGTCTAAAATTTTTGGCTTGTGGAATTCTCCGTAGCACCTAAAAGGAAGTATGTACCCAAATTATAATTTCCAGATTTTCTACAATTTCAAATAAACAAATTTTTGAAATATGGCTTGGTAATAACAGGGCAATAAATCCCAACCACTTGGTGTTTTTTTATTAAAATGAATAGTCTTGTTATATAAAAATCATTAAAATATTTTTGAGTATCTTATTAGTCACAGACAATAAAACCTACATCTGTTATGGATAAGCTAAAATTCTTTCATTGATAGTGCCATTGTGAACATTGTTCACTTTTTAAAGGAAAATTCTCACTTTTTAAAGGAAAATTCTCCCCCTCCCCCCCCCAAGTAATATACTATGAAACATCTGGCAATTTAAAAGAATTTATATGACTTGAGCTATGCAGTAGCTCAGTGGCAGAGTGCCTGCTTTCTTAAATTGGAGGTCTCTCTAAGGGTGCTGTACTGACCTTACTTCACATACATTAAGCAAGCTCTGCTAGAGATAAACTGAAGTTTCTCCCGAGTTTGAATTCCTTGTTGAACTATACATCGTGAAGAAAACACATTGGTTATTCTACCTCCGATACTAGCTCATTGAGGACCAAGCCAATCTTTTGAATGTGGGCAAAGTCAAGTTTATACAATTCAGATCGGAATTAATTATTATATCCTCTGATTTCTGATATGAGTCACTTAACTTTTCTTACCCAAATAATAATTTTTATTCTGTGAATGTTATTACCAAGTTAGTTCACATAATTATCAGCATTGCCATATGTGGTTGAAACTTCATAGTAGTGAAGTTACTTTTGCAAACTGAAATCATTGCTGAATTTGGTTTATAATGCTTTGATTGTGTTTGTGATGTTGAAGAAAATTATTTTAAGTAACCAGTTTAGTTAAGCATCCTTAGTAGTACTTAATCTTGTAATGTGATCAAAATGAATGCCGTCCACATTTAATCCTTGCCAAACAAGTTGTTTTTTCTTCTTCTCATAAGTGAAGTTTTAGATCAAAATGGACTTTTTTTAGTTTTATCTCATTCACTTGTATTCATTCTTTATTTGTAAATAGGTTAATATTTATCAGTTGATCAGTACCTGTATTATACAGTTGAATTTATGATAGGAGCCTTTTATAGGGTGGATAAAATAAGTTGTGTTAATTATGTAAATATATGTTCTGCTTTGTTATAGTGTTTTTTTTATTACAAGTTGTTAACATTATGTTATATTTGGAATGTAGGGTTTTGCACATTTTTTAAAACCTATATTTATATCCTCCCTCTCCCACATTTTCTTACATCTGGTTCTGGATTATAGTAAATCGGCAAATTCCGTTTTTTTTTTTTTTTTTTTTTCTGTTTAACCATTGACTTTTTTAAGTATTGACGAGTGATTTAAAGTGGACTGCATGCTACAGTATGATGGGATATTGAGTAACTGACCAAACTGCATACACGGATAATATAGTTAATGCTGAACAATTGATTTGATGTCTACATTTCCATAAGACTCCAGTGGGTGCATATATAAGATTGTTAGTATTAGGATTAACTTTCTGGGCAACACATTGTTGAGCCCGATGCACTGAGTAACCAACTAATATCCTTGGATATGTTGATCCATGTTCACAATTCATCTTTATTTTATGGGGTAGGGATGTATTCATGTGACATTTCCCACAAATTCTTGACTGAAGAGTGATTTATTTGTGTTTGGAGGCAGGGGGAAGCATAAAGCTAAGGGAACATTGGCATTCTTTGCAAAGCATTCATGTTGATGTGAGCTGCACATGGACAGGCAGTAGCCCATTGAACGCTGCTACTATGCGGAAATAGAAGAACAGCATGATCCAACATTGACCGACCAACCTGTAGATACATACTAGAGATGAGCATCTGGCGAGGTAGATAATGCCAAAACTCTTAATCCAATGTTAGCAGGCACATGTTGCTTCAAAATGGCAAAGAAATCTGTCTGATAGTCTTATCACCTCCAGAATCTCGCTTTGTGGTTATTATTGGAGAGTCAGAAACAAGATTTAATGCTGAAAACTGTACTGTGCCATTTTTTACCCATACAGATCTGTAAATAGCTGAGTGAGAGTCTTGTGTCTGATGGATCCTCCTGCTATTTTGGAATTTTGCACTCCATATTTGATAACTGCTCATCTGCTATTTTCTATGGGTTCATTAGAGATACATCGTTAGGCTGATGAAATGCTGCGATCTATGGCATTCTCAACCTGTGGTCCATAAACCACTAGTTGTCCACAGGCAGAATATTATAAATTTAGATACCGTATTTGTACTGTATAAGGCTATACACAAGTATAAACTACAAGCCTAACTTTTTAAAAGCCACGCATATACCAATGACGAGGCAAAAATGTGTCATTTCCTGGAAGATGTTAGGATAGCATTGTTTCTGTAATAGACTGTTCATTTTGAGTTGGTATCAAAAAGAGTGCCATTTATCTAACAATTAAGTAAATGACTGTCTTCTGAGGGTCTTGTAGGTGTGAGGGACCGCAGTACGTGGGAGGGATGGTAACATAAAAGTGATAAATAAAAATAAAAGGTGTAAAGTGAAGTGTTGCGTCTATCCTATAGTAACATTATTATTCATTTGGTTACTAAATATTAAGAGTCTAGTCAGCTTGTAATTTTCTTCGAATAGTTTGCTTACAATTTCATAATTGTGTTTCCATAGGGATTAAGAACATTTATTTAGATTCATAATGTTATAATGGTATAATAAAATATACCCCAGATTGTAATAATATAGACATAGGTAAAAAAATTAGGTAATGTAGTAAGTTAGTAGTCCACAGCATTATTTTTTTTTTGCAATTTACTGGTCTACAGTTTGAGGAATGCTGATCTATGGTACTACCATTCCTGTAGGAGGGCATACCAATCCTGATTTTTCAAAAATAAAATACCTGGCCACGTGGAACTCAAATTCTAAATGCTTTGCAATGTGTGTGGATGCTTTCTTGCCCATTTTGATTTCCTACCAGCCTAGAATCTGTGGGATGTGATAGGGCAATAGGTGCACACCTTCCATGCCAATAAAGATTGCCTCTAACTTGGACCAACACTATGTTTCTCAAAACTCCAAGTCATTAGTTGCACAGTCTTTATAAATGCTGTGTGAAGTTGGGAATGGAGGTCCAACTGCTCTCTCTCTCTCTCTCTTTTTTTTCAGCATTTACTTGGCTGTCTACATGTGCAGTTTGAGTTGCTATTGGACAGTGCTTCACAGTGTTAATTTTATGTTGCATTTAGTTTATTTTTATAATCAGCTCCATTCAGCAGAATAGTATCAAAATAATAGCTTGTATATCCACAGATGAAATGAATGCAGTAGTGAAAATAATTTGAGTATGCATCTGACAAGTTAATTGATCTGTTACAAGTTTTTTTACTTTTGACTACTGTCAATGTCATTGGAAAGCTAAATTATTTAACTGAAGAATAGTATTTGAAATTATCCTAAGTGCCTTGAATTGTGTGCGCTCTCTCTCGTTGCAAACCATATTGCAGATTGATGTCTTAATTATGTCTGTACTGTTGTGGATCATACATTGTTAATTGACAAAATGTTTGATATTGTTAGTATGACAGAAGTCTGTCTTCCATGTATTTTGGAATTAAAATTGTTTTATGTATAGTGAATAATATGTATATTTGGATGTCATATTTTTCTATGAATAAAAGCATTAAATTTACACAATTTTTTTTCCCTATTACAACCAGTTGCAGTTAGGCTCCTTTTTTAAATTTAGTCCTTTGTATTATTTTTTGACTGGTTTAAATGAAGAATGGAACTACATTAAAGTACTTTGTTTTTTAATTATATTTCTGTATTATTCTTTTCTACAGATTGTATGTGATAGTGGAAGCCACTAAAATATGATTAATTATCAAATAAGCTGGATGGCTACTTTCGGCAGCCAGCAACTAGTTATTTGATTTGATTTTTTATTTAAAAAAATTATTTAGTTTTTCTTTAAGTGTAAATAGTGTTTAGGGTGATATAGTTATATTACTTAGATGTTCACGTATTTTGAAAAGTAATTCTATCTAGAAATAGTACCAAAAAATTAAACGAAAATTATAGAAGCATTTTCTGTCCCTGTTATAATTTAAATCACTAAAATTAAAATATTTGCAGTGAAGATATATAGACCCATTTCTAATTTGGAATAAAATGTGTTACCACCATGTGCAGCAACATGAGGAATACACTAGCTGTAACTTGAAGTATTAAAAAAATCACTACGATATTATCAGATTGTAGCAGATTTCTACGCATGTGTAATTTCATAACATACTTATGGATATCAGCTGGCTAGTAAATGAAACTGTCCATTATGGTATTGTGGGAGCAATAGCGTCTGTTTCAATTGTTGAAAAGTTTGTTATTTTTTTAAATATATGAGTAGGCCTAAAATAAGACAAGATTATGTATCTATACTCTCTAAAAACAATAGCGCATGGTTTATGACAGCAATTTTATGAATTTGAGCATTGAGAAATTACTGGAACTTAGTTGATGCATTTGTCTGGGGAAGTGCCTAAAAACTAATCTTGGCATACTTTTAGCATACTTCAGTACACTTAAGAAACTTGTAGTGTAGTCCCATGATCAATATGTAATAGTGTGGAGGCTTTCGCGGCGTTGTATATAGGTGAAAATTTCTCGGGAAACTATCGGAGTGATTAAGTTTGTATAACACGATGTTTCGGTGGTCATAACCTCTGCCGCCATTGTGACGGCGTTGCTTAGATACTGACGGGACAGATAGAGAGGCTATTCACGAGTTCTGATGTAACCTCATTTTCTGGATCAATGATCTCCAGGCTTCACTTAATTGAAATCCATCATCTCTGTTTACTAGATTATCCGATTTACGGATTTAGACAGCTTCTGAGAATTTCTGTAGCTTTAAAATCGAAGCCATGTCCCGTATCAATGCTGTGCTCGGCAACTGCTGACTTATGGACATTGGGTGCAAGTTCGTCGCGCCTTTGGCTTATGCATCGTATGGTTTGTCCGATTTCCGC
The DNA here is from genome assembly GCA_031002005.1 of Vandiemenella viatica. Taxonomy (NCBI): domain Eukaryota; kingdom Metazoa; phylum Arthropoda; class Insecta; order Orthoptera; family Morabidae; genus Vandiemenella; species Vandiemenella viatica. Next base: position 369,212,918 of record CM061921.1, read on the forward strand.
CTTTCAGCGTTGGCAAGGAATGCCATATACCCCGCGTGTTCGTAGCACTATGTCGTCCTTGGAAGAGCGCAGTATGCTTTTAATATTTGCCGGTGTTCGGAAAATAGTTATAATGCCACGTTTTTGTAAAATTCTGCCAATCTATGCCTTGGTCGCTCCAACATATGGAAGAAAAGTGAAGTGGCACGGATCTTCCTGTTACATTTTTCTTCTTCCTGTTCTTGTGAAAACCGAATCTATTAGTGCCTCGCTATAACCATTCTTACAATACAATACAATACATTCATTTTCCATTGATCCCAGTATAAGAGACTGGCTCTGTGGGATGTGGAAAGTTGTCAATTTACAGATAAACAGTTGCATAACAAAATAATAAGTATACCACTAGATGTACAGTCATAGTATACATGGTACATTAAACACTTCCATTACAAAATAATACATACACCAGAAGATGTACAGTCATAGGATATATGGTACATAAAAAAAAGTAACAAAATAATACATACACCACAAGATGTACAGTCGTAACATATATGGTACTGTAAACAATTACGTAACAAACTAAATACATACACCAGGAGATGTACAGTCATAGCATACATGGTAAATTAATTATTTGAACTATATTTACACAAGATACTGGCAGTTATTTTTTAGATACCTTAGAAATAAATTCTTCGACAGAGTAGAAGGTGTTGTCAATTAAAAATTCTTTCAATTTTTTCCTGAATTTATTCTTATCTACTAGACATTTAATATGTGTTGGGAGCATATTGAAGATATGTATCCCTGATTATCGGACCCCTTTTTGAACAAATGACAATGACTTGTAAGTCATTTTTACTTCTAGTGCCATAATTGTGTATTTTACTATTTGTTTCAAACAAAGTATAATTTGTGACTACAAAGGACATTAATGTGTATATATACTCAGATGCTAATGTTAAAATCCCTAACTTCTTGAACAGCTCTCTACATGAAGTTCTATTGCTAACCCCACACATAATTCTTATTCACTTTGTCTCTATGGGTAGAATTGCCACAGAATATTATTCCATATGACAATAAGGAGTGAAAATAAGCAAAATAAACTAGCTGCCTCATACGGAGATCACCTAAAGCTGAAATTGTACGAATTGCAAACGTGGCTGCTCCCAATCGCTTTAGTAAGTCAGAAACATGTACTTTCCAATTTAAATTATGATCAATATACAAACCTAGAAATTTCACACTATCTACCTCTTGAATGGACTGGTCTGCAAATTTTATGTCTATGTCAGGTGTTAATCTGTGTGATGTACTGAATTGCATATACTGAGTTTTATCAAAGTTTAAAGACAAGCCATTAGCTGTAAACCATTTATTAATCAGTTCAAAGACATAATTTCAAATATATTCTGTAGATAAATCTGGAGTGTTTTTAATTCCTATGTTTGTTTCATCTGCAAATTGGACAAATTTTGAGTTTTTAGATGAAACACAGGGTAGATCATTTATATATATTAAAAACAATAGTGGCCCCAATATAGAACCCTGAGGTACTCCACATCTGATTAATTTCCACTCAGAAAACAGTGGACCTCTTAAAGCAGCCTTAAAATTCTCCATTGACACTTTCTGTTTTCTATTTAGAAGGTAAGAACTAAGCCATTTATTAACAATGACATCTATACCATAATACTTAAGTTTCTGTATCAGAATTTTATGATCTACACAGTCAAATGCTTTAGATAAGTCACAAAATATTCCCACAGGAATTAATTTATCATTTATTCCTTCTAAAATATTGTCAGTGAACGCAAATATAGCTTGTTCTGTTGAATGACCCTTTTGAAAACCAAATTGTGATTTAGTTAGAATATTATTGTTTTTTGGATGTTCATAAACTCTATTGTACATCTTGCGGAAGGTCTCCCGCAGATGACACATCTCAGCTGGTAAACTAGCTTTATCACATACAGCTCGCGCTTGGTGAACCAAAGTTTTCAGTACCGTTCTGTGTTGGGTCGGATGGTTGTGGCTACGTGCATTGAGGTAGAGGGCTGTATGCGTGGGTTTTTGTATACTGAATGACCTATGGTACCATCAGCCTTCTTTTCTATGAGAATGTCTAACATTCTTCTCCACCTTTATTGTGAATTTAATCTTCTCATTAATCCGTTTAAGATATTCCAATTTTTTTGTAGAATTCCTATCCCATGCGTCCATACACCGAACGTGTCGTTAAGTGCACAAAAACAGCCAATCTGTTTCTATCAGTACGTATTTTTTTGTTTAAATCTATAAAAACTATAATGATTTCTTCGTTATACTCTCGGAATTTCTCTATTTGTTATTGCCCCTGCGTGAGTGCCCTTTCCTGAAATTTTATTTGTTCTTCTTCTAGTAATGCGTCTGATTTCGTCCTTAAACTGATGTTTACTATTCTTGAATATGTTTTATACGGTATATTTCTCTGTAATTTTCGCATTTGTTTCTTTCGCCCTTTTTAAAGAGATATTATGTCACTTATGTGCCATATCGATCAATATTATAAACGAAACACACAAAAAGTATTCCCATATTTCAGTAGTTCCTTGTTTGTGACAACTATACTACACTCTTTCCTATACTCTGATGCTCTTTATGTTTGCGGAAGTTAATATAGTTTTATCGATTCTACTGAACTGTTAAAAACATTTTACATTTATCTTCTTCCGTGCTTATGTTTTACTGGCACATACAAGTTCCATTTAACAACTTCTCTGATATTTGAGTTTACTGAAAGAGCCATAAAATTGTGGTAAATTAGGTACAAACAGTTGGAGAGGATCTATGCAATTTAAAGAAAGGGATCGAACAACTTATGCTGGATGTTGTTGAATTAATGAGATTAAAAGTGTAGACGCTAGCTTTCATCAGGGCTAGTGTGTGTGTGTGTGTGTGTGTGTGTGTGTGTGTAATAGTGAGTCGGGGGTACTATTAATAAGCTACATAGAAGGATTGCTTTTTTTTTTTTTTTTTTTTTTTAAATATCATGTCTGAATACAACCTGATATGAACGGAATTCAGGCAAAAACAGCAGGATGGGATGTCAATGAGATTTTAATGTACGCCCAGTAGTCTCGCGGGTAAAATGAAGCATGTTTCATTTTGATTTGTGTCGAAAAGTTGAAGATTCAAGAAATGATTACCTTTCTTGTGGAACTCTATACACGCAAAAATTACTGAAAAAATTATCAAGCAATTTCGATTAATGTACAGCCCGTGGTACCATGGGTAAAACAGGATATGATTTATTTTTTGTGACGAGGAAAAGCTGAAGAATTTAAGAATTCTTTCCGTTGAACGTGATTGACGTATAAACTGCTGGTAGTATTTTGATGGGATTTCGATTAATGTATAGTCTTATCCTGGCACAAAGGTCGACAAGTAACACTTTTATGAATTCTGAAAGCTGCCGTAACTACAGGCAATATCAGTTTTCTGAAAGTAAAAAGAAAAAGAGATAAATGGTTTCCAAAACTACTGAAATAATCCAAATAAATTTTCGTAATAGTCTAAAACTGGCTTTCAAAACAGGCTCATCAACCGATATTTAATTTGAAATAAATTATCAGACGATCCACCGCACACAATGATAAGTTACACCACTTTGGACATTTTCTATCAGTCGCTGACCTTAACCCTTCTGTTCAAAAATTACCTGCCCCTTACGTAAACAGTCCGAAGAAATTCCAGTATATATGCACGTTAAATGAATCCCTGAATATGTCTCCCTCACAATTAAATTTGTCTTCCCGTATCTATGTTTCACGACGTATCTGATTATTTTCACTTATTTGAATAAGCAATGTCGCTTCCTTTAGAGATAACAAACTATTTAAAACTTTTATATTAAATATCAGGCAGTCATTCAATTTTCTATTATCTTCCCCACGCGAACCTATCTTTCTGGTAGTAAAACGAACAATTTAAAAAGCTTGAAAATCTCTGCTGAATCGAATCTGATAACTGCTGAAGTTAAACTGACGCTTGACTACACAAAAAAAGTCGCCGCACAAACACTTTAAAAGTTGGGTCTCGGACAATATTCTGAACCCTCAAAATATCTGACAGACGTTACAACTCCAAAAAACACTCGGCCAAACTTCACTTCCATTTGGCTCTGTACTCCTCTAGTGACCAGCTCTATTATAACGATAAACGAATTCAGCTAGCAATCAAATCGATATTCTCTCCCAGTAAACACTTCGGGCCGCTCCGTCTCAACCATTTGGAGCGACCGTACCCCCGCGAAAGACCCGCCATATTGCCGCTGACTCCTATACATTTTCTCAAATTTCTCGATCTTGTGCAAACCGACTGACGTGTCTACAGACGGCGTTTGGCGTTTCTTCCAATAAAGTTAGAATAAATTCCCCAAACGACATCTACAATCATTGCGCCATGCGCTAAACACTCCAAAAATTGCTCCAAACTCCTCAATTAAAGCTCTAAAATGCCCATCTTACATGCTGTATAGCTGATAAATTAAAGATCATTTATATTGTCTGCGATTCACGTAAACACTGTTGGTCGGATTTTGATGGGTTTGTGTTTAATGTACAAGTCATGGTCCCACGGGTAAAACGTAACAATTCATTTTGATGTGACGTGGAAAAGCTGAGAAATTTAAGTTAGTTTATCATCGAGCACAATTAACGTAAAACCTACTTGTCGAATTTTGATGCGGTTTTCATTAATGTGTAGCCAGTGGTGTAAAGCGGGTAATATAAAATATGTTTCATTTTGATGTGACGCCGTTAAGCTGAGAAATTTAAGAACATTTTGTGTCCAATGTGATTCACGCAAAAACAACTGGTAGAATTCATTTAAAGCTACGTTACTTTTCACAGCCGAACTGTTATCGTGATTTCAAAGTACGCGCTGCGTCGTATTATTCGGTTGAATGAAGTTACATTTTGTTGCGGAGTCCCTTCATGCACAAAAATTTCCGTTCAGTGAGCCTTCAGGGCGTGGATCATGTAACACTTGATGATATTGGTTTAAGAGCGAGGTCTGTCCCCGCAGGGGCCTGGTACGCAAGTGCAAGGTACGGGTTTGGCGAAACCCGCGGTACCCGAGCTGGAAACTTGTGAGCGCCGCAAGTTTCCCACACCGTAAACTCCTACCATGCTTCAACGACCACCGTAGGGCGTGGCGGTGGAAACGTTGTGTGCCTAGGAGAACGGGGATCTTGGCTTCATCGCCCGGATCGCGAGGACGGTAAAAACCTCTATAAAAAACCCCTCAACCTCAAGGTCGGACACGTGCTGAGGAGGTGGATTGAGTGGTGAGGCAAAACCACCCGCTAACGTGCGACCTCAGGGGCACCTGCGCACCCCTGGTTTGTAAAAGCACTTCCTGTTTAAAATGGTTTTTTTCTCGTGGGATCAAAAATTCCTTCCACAAAAAAAACCTAAAAAACCCCTGCGGCTGCGGGTGTGTCCGCAGATTAATAAAAACAAACACCCAGTTCCAACATGCTGGCGAGGGTTGACAGCCCTCCGCCGGAACAATGAGAAACAGTAACAGGAAGGTTATCTAATAGACAACGCCTTCGTGATCATGGCCAGAACGGAGGGATCCTTGAAAAGGTCTCTCCGTTTTATATAAACAAAGGATTTGGAGGGAATAGCGGGAACCTTGAAGAGTGTGAAAAGCTGAGGAATGGGACCCTGCTTCTGGAAACATCTAACCACAAGCAGGTTGTTTCCTCATTAAGTGTGAGAAGCTCGGGGAGTTCGCAGTGAAATGCGAACTCCATAAAACTCTAAACTCTAGACAAAGGAGTCATCACTTGCAGAGATTTAATATATAGAGTCCGAGGAACTCCTTAAGGAGTGGGCATCAGAAAATGGTCGAGGTTAGGCAGATCAAACGAAGGGTTAACGGCAATCTTGAGAAGACTGCCACCTTCGTCCTGACGTTCGACACTCCGACGTTGCCGAAATCCATTAAAGCTGGATATTAAATCTGAATGTTCGCCCGTATGTCCCGGACCCGATGCGCTGCTTTAAGTGCCAGCGGTTCGGGCATACGACGGCGAACTGTAAAGGCAACGCCACTTGTGGGAAATGTGGAAAATCGGCTCATGAACCGGGTGCAAGTTGCACCCTCCCACAGGTGTGCATTAACTGCTCCGGGTCACATCCAGCCTGGAGCAGGGAGTGTCGAGTGTACCTTGAAGAAAAGAAGGTACAGGAGTTGAAGACTAAGGAAAGAATATCCTTTGGCGAGGCGAAGAAACGGTTTAAGGCGCTGGCGCCACTACTTCGCCAAAACGTTGTCAACTCCCGTCAGGAAGGAGAGCGTTGCTACGCAGACGACCGTTGTAGACACGGGCACGAGCATGACATGCTCGTGCCAGTGCAAGTGTGGTGCGCAGCCCACTAAGGTCCTAACACCAAGGACCGCGGTCGTCGGTAGTAGCGCTTCTGCTAACCCGACCACTACAGCAGCAGGGTCCAAGTCCACCAGCCAAAGCACGGCCATCCGCTCCAGTAGCTGCAGCCGTGGGTGCCTCTGCAACAGCAGAAGCAGCACCCATGGCAAAAGCGGCAGCGGCAGTAGTAGCAGCAGCAACGCCATCTGCCGGAAGCGGATGGCAGTAGTGCAGAAAGTTCGGGGTCCGAAGTTTAAACACACGGACCCCAATGTTCTTGAAGTCCCCTCTACTCTCCTCCAAGTTCCCCAACTAGCGTGGGGAGGAGGGGGACAAGGCCTCGGCGGAAGAAAGATCCGCAAGACGCCGAGGCCTTAGAACAAAAGTCGTCTTCGGACCCCGAAGATGACGTTATGCTGGTGGACGTAGACCCTGGTCCCGTTCCTCAGCAGACACCAGACCCTGACCCACCCGACCCGGGGCGGGTGGTTTTAAATAGGTAGAATGGCTCCCATACTTCAGTGGAACGTAAACGGTTTCAGGCTCACAAAGAGGAAGTCCAACTCTTAGCACGGTCTAATCCATTGTGTCTCTGTCCAGGAGACACATTTTAGACCACAACATCAGCCAGTGCTAAGAGGTTATGACATATTCCGAAGGACGATACCGAGGGTGATCGAGCGAAGGGCGGAGTGGCCGTGTTTGTTCGGAACACTGTCCACTCCGAACCCATTGCTCTCACCTCTCATCTACAAGCAGTAGCGGTGAAAATACACGGTCCAATCCAACTGACCGTATGCTCTGTCTATCTGCCACCCAGTGTGTCAGTCGGCTACGACGACCTGGTTGGCATTATACGACAACTCACTCGGCCCTTTCTCCTTTTGGGAGATTTCAACGCCCACAGTGCGTTGTGGGGTTCCACCACCGATTGCCCCGGGGCCGAGTGGTTGGTAGATTGATAGAGCAGGAGGAAATTTGTATCCTGAATACAGGGCAAATGACTCATTTCACCACTGCTACCGGTACGTCTTCTGCCATTGACCTTTCCTTGTGTTCTCCCTCATCGCGGACTCCGTGCATGGGAGGTGGATCGCGACCTACATGGAAGCGACCACTTCCCTATTTGGTTGCACGTCGAGTGCGATCGTGGAGGAGGAAATAACCGGCGCAAATGGAACGTCAGTTGTGCAGATTGGCAACTCTATTGCCGTCTGTGCAACTACAACTTGTAGGCAGTATACAAGAGAAGGTGAATCACTTCACGAAGTGATTCACCGTGCAGCTGACGTTTCCATGCCGAAAAGCTCCGGAACGCTGCGAAGGACGCCAGGGTCGCAGACTGGCGTTGCGGCGTTTTAGGTTGTATCCTACATCCGACAACCTGGCAGCGTTCCGTATTGCCAGAGCTAAGGCGCGCCGTGTTATTAAGGAGAGTAAGAAGAGGTCATGGCAGAACTTTGTGAGCACTATCAATCGTTCCACACCTTCGTCGAAAGTATGGGAGTCCATTCGCCGTATATCTGGAAGGTACTCCCGCGCACCAGTATCAGGGTTACTGGATCACGGACGTATTATTACTGACGAACGAAGCATAGCGCAGCTGATGGCGGAGAACTTCGCCGCCATCACTTCGTCCGATAACTTTGACCCTCGGTTTCAGTGACGAAGAGTCGCTGCCGAGAGGCGCCCGCTGTGCTTCGATTCGTCGAATACAGAAGCCTACAACTGCCCATTTACATTTTGGGAAGCTGGAAGTCCAGCGTGAACAGCGCAAATGACACTGCTCAGGGCCTGATACGGATCCAGTACCAGATGCTGAGGGCATCTCAGTAAGGATGCTACCAAGTTACTTCTAGATATTTTTACGACATTTGGACCGGAGGACACTTCCCCGACTCGCTGGAAAGAAGGCAACACTTATCCCTATTTTAAAGCCTGGCAGGGACAAATTGTTGCCAGGGTAGCTATCGTAGTAATCGCCCTTAACAAGCTGCGTTGGGTAAGACACGAGAGGATGGTTAACCGCCGCCTCGTCTGGTGTCTGGAATCCCAAAACCTTCTGATCCGCTTTCAGTGTGGATTCAGGAAGTTCCGTTCCACCTTGGACAACCTGATCCTCCTGAGGCGGCAATACAGGATGCGTTCGTCCGCAGCCAACACCTTGTGGGTGTTTTTTTCGACCTTGAAAAGGCCTACGATACTACCTGCGGCATGTGATTTTAAAACAGTTACATGAATGGGGTTTTAGGGGAAACCTACCCCGTTTTTTAAAATCATTTTTATCTGGTCGTTGCTTCCGGTACCGAGTCGGTGGTGAAGTGTCTGATCTTTTTATTCAGGAAAACGGTGTCCCTCAGGGGTCAGTTTTAAGCGTTACGTTTTTGCCATTGCTATTAATAGCATAGCAGCCATTATAAGGAGTCCCCTACGGTACTCCTTATATGTGGACGACTTTTTAATTTTTATTGTATCGTCCAGCCTGAGAAGCGCTGAGCGGCAGTTGCAACTCACGCTGAACAGGCTGGATGAATGGTCAGTGCACACCGGTTTTCGTTTCTCCGCTGAGAAAACCCGGTGTGTACTTTTTACTCGCAGCAGAAGCCTTTTACCAGAGCCTCACCTTACCCTGAGGAACACCGTTTTAAGTTTTAGTGATACTGTTAGATTTCTGGGCCTCATTTTTGACACAAGGCTTAACTGGCTTGCGCATCTAAAAGATGTGAGAGCCAGGGCCTTAAAAGCTCTTAATCTTTTAAAATGTCTGTGTGGCAGGTCATGGGGCGCTGACCGCTCCTGCCTGCTACAATTTTACAGAGTCTTTGTACGGTCACGGTATGGAATATGGCTGTATTGTCTATGGTTCGGCACGGGACAGCTATCTGCGTATATTGGATAGTGTCCACCATGCTGGAATTCGGCTCGCCACAGGTGCATATCGCACCAGCCTATTGTCAGGATTTTTGCTGACTCGGGCGAGCCGCCGCTTACCATCCGCCGGCAACTTCCTCATGGTGCGACACTACCTGCACGTTGCCATAACACCTGGCAGTCCCGTGCACGACATAGTGCTCCATCCCAACTACGAGCGGCTCTATACCAACCGGCATAGAGCCACTAAAACCGTTCATCTACCGTACAAAGGCTATTTTAGAACAATATGGATTCGAGCTTCCTTCTTTTTATCACCAGGGTTGGAGTAAATCTCCTCCCTGGCTTTTAAAGAGGCCCAGAACAATTTTAGAATTATCGCGGCACAACAAGCTGTGTACCGCGGATAATGTTTTTATCAGAATTTTTTAGAGATGTTTTAAACCAGTATCACACGTTTACCCCGGTGTATACGGATGGGTCTAAGCAGGCTAACGGTGTTGGTTGCTCCGTAGTGTTCCGTCGAGCGACTTACACATTCAAATTGGACGGCAGGTGCAGCGTTTACACTGCCGAATGCTATGCCGGTGTTGAAGTCGCCTCCAGCATATGAAAGTAATGCGCGATAAGTTGTTCATCATATGCTGTGATTCCCTCAGCTGTATTCAGGCCATAGGAAATATGTATCCAGCAGATCGGCTAGTCCAGGACATCCAGGACGCCCTCCTTTCCCTTCAATCTCGTGGAAAGGAGGTGTTATTCTGCTGGGTACTGGGCCATGTGGGAATCAGAGGGAACGAGGCAGCTGATCAAGCCTGCCAAGTTAGCCTGCGACAAGGTCAGACCGACTTTGAACCGGTCCCAAAGTCAGACCTTACCTCGGCGGCGAATGAGATTTATCTTTGAAATTTGGCAGAGGCAGTGGCTGGAAGTCGAGCATATAAGCTCCGGGCAGGTCAAAGCCGACCGTTCAGCCGTGGAGCAGCTCCTTCCAGCAGGCGAGGAGGGATGAGATTCTCTTACTCGCCTCCGTATAGGGCACTGTCCTCTCACGCACAGCTTTCTTCTCCACCGGAGGACCCACTGGAATGTGATGCTTGTGGCGTACTTTGACGGTACGCCCACATTTTAAACTGATTGTGTTTTGTTTTTTGACTTAAGGGCAGACGTTGGCCTAGCCAACGATTTGACCCTTAGTTTAAGTAATGAAGCTAACAGTGTGGCAAATGTTTTAAAATTCTGTGCACTAGCCGGTCCTGGTCCCAAAAATTTTGGGCAGACCGGCATAAGTTTTAAGATGGATGGGAGGCCCCCTCTACAGCTTCCCGTCCATGTGTATTGCTTTTACTTTTTATATTGTAATGATTCCCATCTCCCTGGCCATTATACAGCCAGTGAGGTGGGAATGGTTTTTAATTCGTCTTTAAACCTGTTCGACGCTGGTGGCATTTTTACAGCCACGTCGTGTTTTGGTTTTATTTTGGTTAGCTGTCTGTATGGCCGACCCCTCTACAGTCGGCCATGCAGACGGTTATATTCCTAAATAGCCACACTGTTAAGCCGGTAGTTGCTAGGGCGCTAATGACCCCGTCGTCGACGCGCCCCTAAGCCCTAATAACAACAACAACAACAGCGAGGTCTGTACATTAAGAGTCCACGCAAATTAATTTGCGGGTAACAATTAGTATTATACATTGATCATCCAGAACATAATGACTACCTATCTACTATCTATACAGGGTGTCCCAGAATCGTCTTTACAACTTTGACATTGAATAAATTATGTTTGGAACGAGATATCACAATGCAGTTTTTTTGCATTTTGAAGAGTATCTCTCAAAGTTTTGTTTCTGTCTCTAGAACACTTCTTTGGAGCATCCCTTCATCAATTGTCGTAATTGCTGCAGAAATCCTCTGCCTGACATCTGCCAAATTTCTAACCGGGGTTTGATACACGATGTCTTTTACATATCCCAAAAGAAAGAAATCCAAGGGGGTTATGTCAGGTGAATGAGGCGGCCAGTCAAATGGACCCCGACCAGGAAATTGTTTATCTAGAAAATCACGGACATCATGAGCCCAATGTGGAGGTGCACTATCCTGTTGGAAGGACTTCCAGTTGGGGAACAACAAATTTTATTAGCATATCCAAGTAAACTGGGCCTTTGATTGTCTTCTCAGCAAAGAAGAAGGGGCCAATGATTTGGTTGTGCATAACACCGCACCACACATTAACCATTGGGCTGTCGCTCTCTCTCTCTCTCTCTCTCTCTCTCTCTCTCTCTCTCTCTCTAAATGCATGCGGAGGTTCAGAACCCCAAATTTGAATGTCGTGCCTGTTAAGTAACCCGTGTCTCAATAAACCAGAAAACACACTGAGCTTTTTCCTGTGGGGTGTACATTTTCAATAAATGTGATGTAACTACCTACTTGTCAACAAACTGCACCTGAAATGAAACAGAAAAAAACTTTGATAGATACTCTGTAACATGCAAAAAACTGCATTGTAATATCTCGTTCCAAACATAATTTATTCAATGTTCAAGTTGTAAAGATAATTCTGGGACACCCTGTATAATCCTGTCCAGGCGATAGCAGCGTCGCCTGACGAGGAATGACTGCTATTCAGACACACGCAAGGTGCATGCTGTACCAGTGAGCGTGCTATCCGTGTTTAGAATGGGGAAGGCGCGCGATCTATCTGAGTTTGGCCGAGGGTAGATTGTGATGACCCCGAGGCTCGGCACGAGCGTTTTGGAAACTGCACGACTTGTCGGGTATTCGAGGAGTGCTGTAGTGAGTGTCTTCAACAAGTCGCGAAACCAAGGTGAAACCAGGTCCAAACGTTATGGGTTGGGTGGCCACCCCTCATTACAGATGTCGGACGTCGTAGGCTGGCAGTCTGGTAAAACAGGACAGGTGGCAAACTGTGGCGGAACTAACATCGGACTTTAATGCTGGTTAGAGTACACTTGTGTCTGAACACACAGTGCACCGAACACTCCTAACGATGGGCCTTCGCAGCCGACGAAGCATGCATGTGCCAATGTTAACACCACGACAACGGCAACTACGACAATAATGGGCACGTAACCTTCGTCACTGGACGTTGGCGCAGTGGCAGAGCGTTGCATGGTCTGGTGAATCCCGATACCTTCTTCGTCATGCCGATGGGAGGGAGCGAACCTGTCGTTTCCCATGGGAACAGCTTCTTGACACCTGTACTGCGCGACGGAGACAAGTTGGCGACGGCTCAGTTATGCTCTGGGGAGCATTTACGTGGGCATCTATGGGTCCAGTGGAGTTCGTGCAAGGCACCATGACGGCCAATAAGTATCGTAAAGTGGTTGCAGACCACGTACACCCCTTCATGACGGCTATGTTTCCCAACGGCAGTGGCAGTTTTCAACAAGATAGTGCGCCATGTCACTAGGCCAGGAGTGTGATGGAGTGTCACAGTGGCAATTTGTAATTGATGAGCTGGCCTCCCAACTCGCCAGATGTGAACCCGATCGAACACATCTTGGATGTGATTGAACGTGGCGTCAGAGCTCATTGCCCCCCCTCCCTGGAATGTACGGGAATTAGATGGCTTGTGTGTGCAGATGTGGTGCCAACTCTTTCCAGCGACCTACCAAGGTCTCATTGCTTCCATGCCAAGACGCGTCGTCACTGTTATCCGTGCCAAAGGCGGACATACCGGCTATTAGGTAGGTGGTCATAATGTTCTGGCTAATCAGTGTATATCAGGATTAAAACGTGGAAGATTGAGAACGGCTATAGTGTGATCTGGTCAGGATAGGTAGCTGGATTGGTCAATATGGAATGAAGATTCAGCTTATTAATTAGCAGATATAAAATGAATGTTTAATTTAATTGCGATGGAGCGCACGTTCCAGTGTTTTCCCCATTTCCTGGACGCATCTAGTTTTGTCCTCTACAAATTTCAACTTTAAATTCTTTCCACGTTTTTGATAAATTATTCATCATTTCTCTTGGTTACTTATTCAAATCCATAACCTTCTATCTACGAAAGAGAATCTCCCCACACCATTATGTCTCAAATCAAGTGCCAGCTTGTGTCCCTTCTATGCATTATCCAATATCTTTCCACGCCTCATCACCAGTATACACGCACGCTCCCACGACTCTCTTCATTCTCCTCATGTCTTCCAATGAATGCCATTCCAGCTCTTTTATCATATCAAATACAGTTTGTGTTCCGCGGTAATTTCCGGAGACAAATCTAGAAGCCCTTCAAAAGTTATTTATCTGTTTAAGGATGAATTTTTGTTGCAGATCTTAAGTGTAAATGTCTTGGCAAAACATTTGATAGTAAATTCAGTTAGGCTGGTGGTAGCGAGTGGTTTAAAGATCCTTCATTTATTGGAGATGGTGATGATGGAACATACTAGGAGAGTGATGTAATTCGGTTATAAAATAAATCTCGGTCAGACCTTTGCTTGAATATAGTGGTGTAGGTTGGGACCCAAATTTTGGGTATCAAATACAGGAGTTGGAGCGGGTGCAGAGGAGATAACTAGATTTTTTTCGTGAAAATTACCGCAGACTGTAATCAGTGACTGATAAGATGAATCAGCTGCGCTGAGTCATTCCGGATGAAGAAAGTGCTGGGAGTGAGTATGGCATATATTGGCGATGAGGCTTCCATGAATATTGGTAGAAAAATTAAGAGTAGTACGTAGAAGGGAAGCTGTAACTATGACGTCAAGCTAGTACTTGATTTCAGGAATAAGGAAGTGGAATATTATTCTCAATATTCACCGTCTACGCAGTAGACTTGCGCATTGTAGTTCGCGAAGAAGAGCTCTCAGTTTAGTTCGCAGCTCCCTCGCGAACTAGTTCGCTCTTTTAGTTCGTTAGTTCGCGTCTCGAATTCAGAGAAACAGATCGTTCGCTCGCCTTGCTACCGCTACTGCACGCGCTATTTTGTTTGTTATGTCAGTTTTATTAGGAAATAATCATTTTTTTTGTCGTTTCTAAGTGGAATTTAATATGACCTTCTTAACAAAAGTTATTGCTTAATAATAGCCCTTTCAAATGACATTAGCATGATCAGTTGCCACCGATAAACCAAAGTGCTCATTGTCCTTTGCACAAATGGGTAAACTGAATAACTATGCTGTTTTTACTATTTACTTTACATGCATTAGTAGAATATTAATTTTTTAAATGGATTTATTTATTAGTTCATGGAAGAAACATTACTTATAAAAGGCGCTAATGACCCCGCCGTTGACGCGCCCTTAAACCTCAACAACAACACAACATTACTTATAAAATATTATAAATGCGTATATTTTTATGAATTAAAATACCCGTTTATAAGTAATCGGCTTTTTTATTTAATTATAGTTTTGGAAATCATGAACAAAATATAATTCTACTATTGGCTACAAGTTAAGTACTATATAACAGAAACAATAATACCTATATTATTAAGAAAAGTAACAGTAATACTTTCAATGTGAAACCTAACTATTCGACATATAAAAATGACAGTGACCCTTGAATGAGAAAGTGGTAACAATAACGAAAGTGCGTAAATTTCCAGTAAATTGGAAGTCATTGAGTTATTTTTTTATTTGTGTAGGGGAGGATAATCCAACACACATACAAAATATTTTGGCAACGAATGAAACTGATGAAGACACAAAAGTTAAAATCTTTTTGAATTTCAAAAGTCAGTTAGTAGTGTTCTATTAGGGAGGCTGGCGTGGTTTTCCCCATGACGTCATGGTGAAAGTGACCTCCCTCCCCTCCGGACCCGGCGCGCCGTCACCAGATGGCAGCAGCGGGCATCACAAACCTCAGTCTGTCTGAGTATTCAGCGGAGCTCGGCCGCGATCCCTGCGGTGCATATAGCTATTTCTGGGAAGTACCGTTATTCGGTAATTAGGACGCGCGACAGCAGGAACCTGGGTCTGAGTATTAATAACACAACATCACCGCAGGCGATCAACGGCACCTCGGACGATTCCGCATGGCTCGCGTGACGTCACAGATCGCTACTCGATATGTAGTACGAGCAGGAATATTTTCGCCCCGAAAGGACGATTCCATTAGCCGCTATTCCTAGCATGCCAATACGGATTCTCTAGTGTGGAATACGCAGGTCATGTTATACACTGCTAGCTGGTATAAATTAGAGGTCCCTCAACAATCGTTATTACCAAACCTGTAATTTTCTTCCTAGGACCTTCGAAGAGTATTTTGTCATGTCTTATTGATATTTTCGAATTATTATAATTCATTAATTGTTTAGTTACCATAAAATTAACTTCTAAAAATAGCTTTTTAGCAGACCGTCATCAGTTTAGACCAATAACACTGAGGAAATCCGCTTGCTTGCTGTTAACGTTCGTTATCAAATTTCTCCCTAGCATTTTGTCATGTGTTATTGATATATTGAAATTGGAAAAACTAGACGTTACAGACGCCGGGCATCCAATTATGACGCGCCATATTATTTTCATAGTTTCAGCAAAAAAGAATACATATAAGCGCCAGCATGGTAATCACACAATTTTATTGACTGCTAGGTTATATGAACCTAATTTTTTTTACTGTATGTATGTATTTTAATTAACAATCCTAACAGTAGTCAGCACCGAGCGTGATGGTTGAGCTATCGGGAGAACATGGGTTCGAATGTACGTCAGGCCATCATGATTTCTGTTTTCCATGGTTTCCTGAAATCACTCCAAGAAAAAGCTTGTATGCTGGAGATACTAGAATTTTGGAGTTAACTTGGGTATATTGCTTCTCTCGAAAACTGTCTCTTGAAATTAATGTGAATAGGTGATAATTTTCCAGACTTTTTTATTTTATACACATGCATTTATCATTATTCCACCAAGTATGGATATAGAATATTATAATCATACACCAATGCATTCACATTCATTATATTAGTTACTATGTGGGGAAATATTAGAACACAGCTCTATCTAATTCTGTGTTTGACACTGAAGACGGGTTAGACTGAGAAATGTTTTCAAGGATTCACTATGACCTGTGGCAGATACTATGAAAAACGTTTTTCTTACCTCAGCAATATATACAGCAGCAGTCTCTCTTGATTAAAGATTTCTTGAAGTCACTTAGTCCAAGTTTGCAGGCTATTTTTGGGTGTTCCCCTAATAATCCTAAAAGTAGTCAGCACCGAGCGTGGTAGGAGAGCTTTGGATTTGAGTCTAAAATATTTGGTTATAGAATTATACCCACCATCAATGTGTGTTTCTAACCATTGTTTCAGGGCTTAGGCACTATCCCATTCCACTGTGCTGTATACAGTTTTACTGCTGTTTGTGTTGGCATACGAACTGTGTTTCTTACGTTTTTCACTATATGGACTTCGGGGTAAAAATCATTTAATGGAGAGGGTGCTGAGGGGGTGTGCCAGAGAAGCAAAGTACTTGGGTACAAACCCACAGTCAGGCTATAGTGGTGTAGTATGGAGTCCACATTTTTTGCTACATCAATATGCAGGGTGCAAAGGAGGGTAGCTACATTTATTAGTGGAAAACATTCAACAAGTGACATAATAAATGAGCTGGGCTGGATGTGAATGGAAGATATGAAGAGAGCTGTATATGGTGTATAATGATGTTAGAATGGATATTGGTAGAATAATTCTGAGTGGTGTATGGATCCTAAGTTGACCATGACCACAATCTGGCATTAGACTTTAGGTAATGAGGCCTGAGTGGATAAAATATCCAAACACGCACTTTCACATACGAATGACCTAACAATTTACGACAGTTTAAGTATTTGCGCTATCTTCGGCGTAATAGAACTAGTGTCTGCACCTATGATGACGTTTTGGATACTTGTCAATGTGTAGGGATCTACTATAAAAAATGTGCGTTATGATGTCTGTTTGATGACCATGAAACTATCAGTTAGCTAAGAGCATTATGGTAACTTTATCGTGTGTGATGTGTTTTTTCCATACCTTTGTATGTGAATGAATTTTTAAAATTAGGTGTTTGTTGCGGCTATCTTAACTTTTCCAGTCTACCGTGTATTATTACTGGCACAGTGCTGTCGTTACACAGACAAATTTCAACGACCATCCAAAATTCTAGCATTTCCAGCATATGAATCTTTTTTTGAGCTCGTCGATGTCATTGTCATTAGAGGTGAGAAAGGATGTATGGCAAGGAACGGTGAGGAATTCGGCCATGGACTTTTTGAAGGTCTCTTCCCTGTATTCGTCTGGAGTGATTTCAGGAATCCAAGCACTCTTCCATTTCACTGTTCTGTTTACAGTTTGCTGCCGTTAGTTTTGGGGTACGAAGTGGTACTAGGGGCACATGTTACTGGATGGCTTGTGGTTATGTGGATGACATGACATGAGATGATGCTGATGTGAACAGTTTCGTACTTGTGTACATGCTGCTAGATGGCAAAGATGGCTGATGTATGTGAGAGGCAAGGCGATGCTAATGTGACCAGTTTGGTACCTGGGATAACTGTTACTGATGGATTTTTTTCTGGTTACATGGTTCATATCGAGGCCAAAGTTTTTCAATTGAAATGCTGTGTGCGAGGGAAGGCAGCTAGAGTGTAAATATGGTGATACCTTTCTTTCACTCGTCTGTCCGCGTGTAGTGTGTGTAATTCATTTCCACCACTAATGTATGTGTGTGTGTGTGTGTGTTTTGTGACGTATGGAGCTGTGTGTGAGCATCCAGAGTACGGCAATGCAGGCCTGTGTAAAGAAAGGCTCTTGAATCTACTCATGTCTTTGTGGTACTAGTGAGCACATGTCAATGGATGGCTTGTTGTTATGTGGTCGATATGAGATAATGCTGATGTGAACAGTTTCTTACTTGTGCACATGCTACTGGATGGCAAAGATGGCTGATGTGTGTGTGAAAGGCGAGGCGATGCTAATGTGAACAGTTTGGTACCTGGGGTAGCTGTTACTGATGGAAACCATTGCTTGCATATAGTGGTGTAATATGTAGTCCACAGTTTTTGGAATTGAAATGCTGTGTGCAGGGGAAGGCAGCTAGAGTGTAAATATGGCGATACCTTTCTTCAATCGTTTGTCCGCATGTAGTGTGTGTAATTCATTTCCACCACTAATATGTGTGTGTGTGTGTGTTTTGTGACGTATGTAGCTGTGTGTGAGCATCCAGATTACGGCATTGCAGCCTGTGTAAAGAAAGGCTCTTGAATCCACTCATGTCTTTGTGGTACTAGGGGCACATGTCAATGGATGACTTGTTGTTATGTGGTTGATATGAGATGATGCTGATATGAACAGTTTCGTACAGCAGATGATATGTAAGGAGAGTTCTGCTTTTCAGTCAGTCATGAGGCAAAAGAGTACTGCACCACTTTTTCGTTTCCATGATTGGTGCCGGTAGTTTGCTGAACTCGCTGTTGACATAGGTATGCATCATGTTCCAGAATTCGAAAAGTGGTTGTTTTTCCATACCTTTGTCTGTGAATGAATTTTAATTTAGGTGTTTGTCGAGGCTATCGTTAACTTCACCGTCTACCGTGTGTTGTTACTGGCATATTGCTATCGTTACAGATGAGAAATTTCAGCGACCATCCAAAATTCTAATATTTCCAGCATATCAGCCTTTTTTTCGGTCTTTGTGCTCCGTCGATGCCATCGTCATTATCTGTGAGAAAGGATGTAGTGCAAGGAATATTGAGGAATTCGGCCATGGAGTTTTTAAAGGTCTCTTTCCCAGCATTCATCGTGGAGTGATTTCAGGAAACCATGGAAAACCGAAATCAGGATGGCTGGATGGGGATTCGAACCCATGTCCTCCCGAATACTGATCCTACCAGCGTACCTTCATTGGCGATTTGTGTTAAAGGAACCTCATCATGTGCGCAGCCCGCAATGACCGGCGTCTTGACCGTTAAGAAGAAGTTGCGCTACCTAGTTTCGAGATGATATACAGAGTTTGTGGACATTTTAGCTAGCAAAGTGCTACTTGCAAAAACTGATTGATATGCATATTAATAATGTTCGTGTAGCTCAATGGACTCCCAGTTCATCATTCGACTACACGCTTCTAAGAAAATAACTTATTGCTTGTAATAATTTACTAATATCTGATGAGGTTAATAATATAGTAATTAAAAATTTGGGTGTTGATGGTACTACTTGTACGCGAGAAGAATAAATAAAAACATATTGTGTTTAATTCATTTTTGTTTCATTTCATCCACCACACATTACAAAATAAATATATCATATTGTTGTTTTGTTTGTTGGTATTATAGAACAGTCTCAAGAATAACTTTGTCTGACCAATCAGACGATGTCAGCTCAGTGTTACAGATCAAAAAGTGGTGAAAAGTTATTTTTAGAATTTAATCTTTGGTAACTAAACAATTAATTAATTATACTAGTGTGATATATCAACAACACATTACAAAGTGCTAGGAAAAAATTACAGGTTTGGCAATAACAATTGTCAACAGCAAGCAACCGCTCTCACATTCGAATCCCCCACCCTTTATTAATTTTGACTATGGGAACTGCAGAGTATCCATGGTGGCACAGAATTTATACTCAGCCTGGTACGGTAAATTGTGTTGTGTAAAGTACTCGAGTTTAAGAATCATCTATGACGCGCGCATTCCAATCTTAATGTACTGCATGTCGAGACGAAAATATTCCTGCTCGACCTACATATCGAGCAGCGGCCTGTATAAAATAAAAGAGTCTGGAAAATTATCACCTATTCACATTAATTCCAAGAGCCAGTTTTCGAGAGAAACAGTATACCCAAATTAACTCCAAAATTCTAGTATTTCCAGCATATCAAGCTTTTTCTTGGAGTGATTTCAGGAAACCATGGAAAACCGAAATCAGGATGGCCTGATGTACATTCGAACCCATGTCCTCCCGAAAGCTCTCCTACCACGCTCGGTGCTGACTACTGTTAGGATTGTTAGGGGAACACCCAAAAATAGCCTGCAAACTTGGACTAAGTGACTTCAAGAAATCTTTAATCAAGAGAGACTGCTGCTGTATATATCGCTGAGGTAAGAATACTCAGACAGACTGAGGTTAGCGCTGCCATCTCGCGGCGGGGTCTGGCGGGGATGGAGGTCAATGACGTGACGTCATGGGGAAACCCGGAAAATTCCTTGCTTCCCCATTGTAATACTACTATCTTAGGATTTTAGATTATTTTCCAGATTATAACAGATTATCTACTTGTGGGCACCAAGATGTTATTTGTCAGGATAAGGATATTTGATATTAGGGTGACTCTATTGATAAAGCATTATTCCCGTGATTGCTTTAATGGTGATATTTATTATTGTTCTTACTTTCCCGATATATCACATACTCTTCCACACAATTATCTGAAATAACTTGGGTTCTAACTTAACGACAGGACACAACTGAAATTTAAACATACTTTAATTATAAAAAACCTAACCATACTTTTATCCGCAAATCCATTTAATATTATGCTGGAAGGGAATCGACACGCACGCATGGTTACAATGTTACCAACTTACTAAATGAATTACTAGCTTCTTCATACGAATATAACTGAAACATTGCTTTACTGAACTAATCACGAATGACTTAATAATTAAGTACGGTCCAGAATATAACCCTTCATTACCAAATAAATTATCACGAGGCATTATAACAACGGCAAACTTCTCGTTTAAGTTACACAGACTGAATAATTTATCTAACATATTTTATCTAACCAAACAATAACTAATATGAGACAATGCAAGGGCAAAGCATGGCTTTGCCAAGTGCCAAAGGCACAGACAGACATTCGTCTTAACTTTTACATGGCTGCTGGCAGAACAGTCAATCACAGAATAGGACGATCCCATGCCACGCTGGGATTTTTATGCGTGCCATCACGTGCTAGACGCATGATATGTGCTTCGCACAGCAGAAGCCCTGAGAGTCAGCAGAAACACTCACATAGGCACTGTGTGCTTGCTTGCCTCAACCGACTTACAATATTCATTGAACAAAATACCAAAACTCCCCATTTAAATCCTAATTCACAGACTACCCGTCACACCTCCTTTGCTAATATGAGCCAAAGGCTCAAAAAGCTGGGGTGGTTGTGGGGGAGCGTGGGAGGGAGTGATATACCCTAAATAAATAAGTATTTTCCGAAAACCAGAAGTATAAATGTGGAAATGCCACCTTGTCTATAAAGAAACAACAAATGATCCATTAAAAGAATTGTTTTCAACTAACAAAGTAATGATTTACATTTCGTGAAAGTAAATAAAGTCAGCAAACGTTTTTATCATTAATATATGCTTTGCCATTTATCACAGTCCTTTGTTTTATATGAAAGACCATTGAGGCTAATGAACCACATCTGCTGTTGTTATTTTATTAATTAATTAAATATACTCCTTCAATGAGTAATTCAAAAGGTATGGTACACTTCACACCGTCCGGTCGTTCAGATTTCAGTTTTCTACGGTTTCCCGAAATCACTCTAGGCGAATGCCGCGATGGTTCCTTCAAAATTTGTAAATCGCAAAAGTAGATGGGGGAAGAATTTAACAGTCAAATTATATAACATAATTAAAAAAATAAAACTAAAAGGGGTAAATAGATGACTAAGGGAATTGCCACCGGAGTGTTTACTCCATCGTAATTGAATTGAATTAGACTAAAGGCGAATCTTTCCCTGTCTAACGACCTCAATTTTGACGGGGGTTTGCATTAAGAAAAAAAGCAAAGTGGGGAGAATTTGTAGTGCTGCGACTAATTTTGGAAGGGCGGATGAAAACTATAGGATAATGCTCGAAATAATAATAAATGTGGAAATGCTGCCTTCCGGTGTTTTGTTTTTTGGCAAAATAATTCGAGGACATCGTTTTAATGTCGTTTGCTATAAACAGGGTATTAAACTTTTGCACCGAACTTATACTCAAATTTGCTATCAGTATTCTTCAATTAAAGAAGGAACCAAAATTCTCAGATTTCTATAAGTTCAACGTTCACATTGCCCGCAAGGAACCAATAGAATAGTTAAGCAATAGGGATAAATTTCCCATCTTCAGCGCCTTTACTCCGAATGGACCTAGTGTTCGTGTACCACTCATCACAGAAAGTTATTTACGGCCAGAAATCGAAACAAGTGAGGCTTTCTCGTCAAATTTGTTATTTGTTCCATGTCGCTGAAGAAACATCTTTGACGTTAAAATTATAGCCAGTTAATCAGGGCAATTGCAAGTTTTAATAGAAACCTACGATTTTTTTCAACAGAATACTTTAATTATAATATTAATAGTGTATTACAAATCCTTCTGTGTGTAGTATATTGCTACACTACATGGGAAATATTTGCGAGAAATTGTACCCGTATCTCGCAGAGATAGACGATGCGAACAAACGTAACGGTAACTGTCCATTCATGTTCCGTCATGTGACCTCGGCGAGCTGTGTGGTGAGTGCGTGGCCAGCCTGCAAAAAGAGATGTAAGGCGGCTAACATCAGTGTGGGCCGTGGTGGTTCTTGTGTTCCATGTCGTCATCCAAATGGACGCGAGTCTCCGATGGCCAGCAGAAACTAGAACCACCACCTCGGAAAGTTGCGGACAAAAGACTCGGCGTTTCCGCTAAATGGTAACTCTACTGATATTGTGATAACCACAAATTATTATCCTATCGATCAACCCAGCGTCACCCTGGAGAAAATCTCATTGTCTCGCTAAGCTTAATGAACGGACAAGTAAAAACCCTGAGAACTTATCTAAAATGAACCCATTGTTTGATTTCAAGATGTTTGTTTAACTGTGTCATATTATTGTTAATAATATTCGCTTAAGAATTATTTTGAAATAAACGTATAATCTATTAATGTCAAATGTAGGTAGAAAGGTGTTGTCAATATGCAAAGCAACATCCCGATTCCTCATATCAGCAATTCCAATCATTAATAACATTTTTATTGATAACTAGCTCGTACCCGCGACTTCGTACGCGTGGATTAAGAATTTTTTTGCCAGAATTAAATATAGAAAGTTGTTGGCAACGAAGGATTGGTCCCAAACAATATCGAGTCGGAATAATATGACAGAATACTATCACTATATCATTGTACCGTCGAACCTGTCTCTTGAAGAGAATCAATTTCCAACATATTTCTGTCACCATTCGATAAGGTCTCAAAATTTCGTGACTACAACTGTTAATCATACTGGAAAAAATATCCTGTGCCCTTCATACAGATTTCCTTATAAAATTCCATCACAACGATATAACCATTTAGTCGTCAAAATGTAACAAAAAGACAGAGACTTACTTCCGTATTTATAATTAATAATATTACTTTTTTTTATAACTGCTTTACGTCTCTTTTTCACATCGAGGTCTTTAGAGACGGGAAAGGATGGGGGGCAAGGATGGGGGCAAGGAATTCGGCCATGGCCTTTTGAAGGAAGAAGCATCCCGGCATTTGCCTGGAGTGATTTGGGGAAACCATGGAAAACCCAAATCTGGATGCCCGGACGGGGATTCGAACCGCCGTCCTCCCGAATGCGAGGCGAGAACGCTAACCGTTACACCGCCCCGCTCGGTATAATATTACTGTGGTTCACACTCACACACTGACTGCGAACAACACCTGAGGGATCATTATAACGTAAAAAACTGTACACATACAACATTGCAAGACTACCTACGATTTGCCTCGCATTGCACCCCTAACTTTCTAATATCTACAGTTTAACATTCAATCCGAATATCATACGGCCCAGGTCTGACTCTTACGATGAAAAACAATTTTTAAAAATCTTAGCTTCCACGGAGATTTGAACCGGAGACCACGACGTTCATAAGCAAGCACTTTAACCCCTCAGCTGCCAGTCCACTACACGGAAAACACGGTACGGAGACTTCCACATCCAACGTGTCTGTCTATCGCCGTATTTCGAAGTTATGAGACAACATGTGTTATTTATACAGATAATTTTTCAACCAAATGTAGACAGTATTTTTCTCCTTGTTTCAAAGGATAAGTGTGCAAAGTTTCGTCGAGAATGGATGATAACTGTGGATTTGTATGAAGAACAAACAAACAAACAAACAAACGTACATTCATCTTTATATATAAAGACTAGCTGACCCGGTCACGTGTTGCTGTGACTTACTAATTATAGTACGTTGGATTAATGTTATTCTTAACTTCCTCAAGTAGTCAAATTAATATTCACTAATAAAGACAAAAACATTGTAGTCGATTTGGAAATTCAAATGTAATTGGTAAAGAAATACGGAGAGTTGAAATTAAGGACAAACGATCATAAAAAATTTTAATTTACATTTCATTACAAATTACTTAATTGAAATTATGTAAAAATTGATATTTATAAAAAATATTTTATTTATTTATATAAACTGAAATTTCAGTTATATCTTCAGTCATTCTGTTTTTATATTTTTCCCACAAACTCGAAGATTGTGTTGGATAACATGTTGTCAAAATAATTGCAAACAGTTTGACGAATACTATTCGGCGTGGCTGTCAACGCTGCATCAGCAAGTATCAGGTCCCAATAATTGCCGTCTACCAGCAGCTGCAACTCGCGACATGCATCTTGACATGTATTGAACACTCGACCATTAACTGTTCGTAAACATTCGAAAGAAGCTGGTCCAGGAACATTCACCAATAACAAACGCTGAAAGAAACATTCACGTTGTTTTGGATGCAAAATCTTTGCTTTGAATATGCCTGCGATCGAAGGATGTGGTTCTCCTTGTTTACGTGGCTTCCATTTTTTACCTAATTTGTTCCATGAAAAATAGCTTGGAACATCGGTATATAATAATGTTTTTGCGAATTGGTGGAACACATCAGATTTTTGACATGATGTGAAAAATTCAGTTTGTGGTTTGTCGTTTTTGGTGGTTCAAGTATTCTTTGGAAAATATTTTCTTCGGTGAAATATACACGTTGATCGTATTCAAGATCTATTGCAAGATGCTGGATGGAAGGGTCTCTTTCATGGATGCGAAAACTAAAAATATGCCAGATAGCTTCGTTGCTGCTGATGTATTTACCTATTTGGTATCGTGTTATTTCGTCATTTTTATTTACATTTTGAACTTCAAATACGGCCAAATCACTGCCTTTATTAACATATTTACAAACGTACTTAATGAATTTTACAGAACTGCAAAACTCGACGTTAATATGAGCCTTATACGTTTTTGAAAGCAATGGTGGGTATGGTACGACCCACTGATTGTCAATTTCAACTTGGTTTCTAGAATTTGACATTCGCATTGTAAATGTTTGGCCACCATTCTCAGCGTTTCTGCGGCGATACAACGGATAACCATCGATATCCGTAATAGTATCATTCGTATATTCCTTTGGAAAACGCTTCTTACATTTTCCACCTTCCATGCATGGCGATGTCATGTTAAAAGCACCGCACGGTCCGTGGATCGAGTGACTGGTAACAATATCAAACAATTCTTGATCAATTAATGGGTCCGGAATTTCGGCTGAAATTATTTGATCAATTTCTTCTGGACGGATTTTAACTTCAAGCCAAATAAAAATGTTTGAATGAGGCAAACCTCGCTTTTGCCACTCAATCAAATACAGATAGCAACGTGTGTTACCGAAAACTGAATGTTTTACGATTAAATCAATCAATGATTTTAATTTTTGTTTGAACACACGTGCCGTGACATCATGACGATGCATTGATTGATGGCCTGGTAATAGCAAAGTTTGTATTTCCTCCCAATTCCGATTACATGTAAATGTAATAAACAAATCTGGACGATCATAATGACGTACGTAAGTCATCGCATCTCGTATATATTCCTGCATGTTCCGTGAACTGCCGATGTAGCTTGAAGGTAAAATAAATGCATTACCGATATCATTAGCGTTAAAATTTTCATAAATATTGCCGATAACAGTATCTCGTAAGAGGATGTATTCCTCCGATCGTAATTTAACCTGGTTGTATCGAATAAATCGCAAATGCTTGTTTTCAACCTTGGCGTACATATCCACGACGTATTGAAGGCACAGTTGACGATATCGAAGGATATAGTTATCCCAATTACGTCTAATCATCAATCGGGGGGCGTAGTACATCATTGAAGTAACTTTTTTATTTGTTTTATTACCTGAAAAAATAATAAATTAAATAGTAAAAAAAAGAATAAGAAATCAATATAGTGGGCCCGCTATAATCCGGCCCCTGGTCGGAATACTGCGGGTCTACTGTACTAATAAAATAACGAATTCAATAGTTGAATATTAAATTTACCAGCAACTGGATCACGCTGTTTGATGTTGATGTGATATTCATTCTGCCCTTGCCAGAATATCAGTGGATACTGGAGTGCGTCATACGAACGGTGTAGATCCGAAATTATACTAACAGTTCTATCTTGCCGTGTGACTTTAATCAACTGAGTCACCAACCATAAAAACTGCAACTTCATCTACGGTTGGTGCGTTGAATCTCCCAGCGTGTTCTCCTGATGGTAATTTGTCAGCTTTGATGACAATTTGATAGTTGTCATTTTTTAATTGTGGCGACACAATTTAATAAGTTGATTATTATTTTCCAAACAATTTTCCAACAATACCACAATTGCTCTCTCTTCTGCTTGTTCGATGCACCTAGTTTTCAAGCGTTCCTCACAATTTCCAATAGATTTGGAAAAACTTCGGGTCATCGTTTGGCATCGGTATCAACGACCCAATCTTATGGTACACCTGGCCTTGTATTTTGAATTTAGTTTCAAAATGACGTCCATCAGATGTAAGAACGCAAATTTTTGCTGCCCCAAAAGACGTCATCTGGAAGCAAGAATTGAATTTGCGTGTCTTGCGCAGAAACAATTTCGAATCGTTTGATTCGCCAGCAAGAAGGATTGTAAATGTTCTGGCGGATTGGGTAGTGGTAATAATACATCTTTTCCTGATGCACAACACATGCCGGCTGCTTCATTGCGGAATTTCAACGCCTGATAATACTGGCATATTTTGCTCACTGCACCGATTGCAGTTTTTGAATGTGCAGAGTAATCAATGGCTGGTGCATATTGGAACGCAAGACGAACAAATGATACACGTGTTAAAGCACGGCTGATTTACTGTCTCTCTCGTTCTCTTTCTCTAAATGTAGCTATGTGCTGTTCTCGTGCCGCTCTTGTTCTTGATATATTCTGTCACAGACGATCATCACGCTGTTCTTGAGATTCTTGCATACGATGCTCAGCTGTCCTGATTCTTTGAACTTCTTTACTTGCCGCGATTTGTGTTGCTGATTGATGAGCTCTCTCGTCGTGCGCCTTGCCTCTCTGCTACACGCATTGTCGAGGTTAGATTCTTTGGCGACATTTCACTGAAAAAT
Source organism: Vandiemenella viatica (assembly GCA_031002005.1). Taxonomy (NCBI): domain Eukaryota; kingdom Metazoa; phylum Arthropoda; class Insecta; order Orthoptera; family Morabidae; genus Vandiemenella; species Vandiemenella viatica. Next base: position 369,240,599 of record CM061921.1, read on the forward strand.
ATTTGAATTACAACAAAAAGTGCCTTTCTGAAAGCCTTAAAATAAGACACTATAATACAGTGGTGAAACCGGAATTTTTGGGTCCATTGAAAAATACAGTAAAATGGAAGTTAAGAACTAATGAGGAAATATAAAATAACATTGAAAAAAATAACAGAAAAAGATGAATGATATTTTTTGATACATTTATAGCATGGATGACACCAGGCTTTAAAGAGGTTTAGAAATATTTGAAACGAAATAATACCAGTGAACCGTATGGAAAGAAAATTTTTTCGATATCAGACTTTGAATATACTAGGATTCAAAGGTAGAGAGGAGTGCAATGATGAAGGAGTACTGGGGAGGAAGAAAGAAAAAACAACAGGAGAGGAATTGAAATTGACACGTGGAGTCTAGCTGACCATAACAAAAAGAAGAAGAAAAATGATAAGCTAGCGAAAAATGCTTACACGATTCGAATTTATCGTAACGTTTTCTTCAATGTTATATTCATGTGTGTAATTACTTTGTCGTTAGGATATAAAGACACACAAACGATGAACAACAATACAGTATAATTATAACACAATACACAGCACAATTAAAATTGAAGAAACTCACACATATGGCGTGGAATAGACCGTAGCATAAATAAATCGAAATACAACGCCATCTACTGGATGGTTCGATAAATTAACACACCGCCATCTGTTAGGAATAAACTGTAGCATAAATAAATTGAAACAGAACGTGATCTACTGGATGATTACCCAACCTAGCTAACCAAGTGTTGTATAGATAAGTTAGCACATCGCCATCTGTTAGAAACTTATGGAACTATAATAATAATTACGTGTGGTCGTAATGACCTGGTGACATGGTTTCTACTGGCTGGGCTATTCTGCCCCTAGTCGTAGCCGCCTTTACCTAGCCCGCCCATCCTGCCTGGTACAGGGGACCTATATTTTAACGTCGAATCCGAACCACAGTACCGTCCTGGCGTATTTCACCTCATACAGCATGCTGCGCCGGGGGTTAATGCCGGGTTAAGTGTCTATAAAAATCCTCGCCGAGACAGGGACTCGAACCGGGGACCTTTCCCATCTCCAGTCAGACGCCCTAACCACTTAGCCAGCAGACCGCTTAGCCTTGGTGGCTTACAAATAATTACAAACCATTGTCCTATGACAAACATTTAATGAACATTTATTTCGCAAATAATAAATATTGAGGTCTATAATCCAGATAAAAACTATCCTATCTTTTAAGTTGGACTAAATCACACACATTAAGCCAAATTTCATCTAAATCGGTTATGTAGTTTCGGAGTTCATCCCGGACGAACATCGTGACACGAGATTTTTATATATATAAAGATTTATTCAAACAAAAAGTAATTTAATTCTTAACAAGAGGTATACACCTCATGTGATATATCTTGGTAACAGATATTTGTTTGACCATCAGGGTCTCATCATTAAGGATGGTGAGAATGGTCGGATGGCTCAGTGGTTAAGGCGTCTGATTGGAGATCGAAAGATCGCCGCTTCAAATCCCTGTATAGTCGGCGATTTTGAAAAGGTCCTTAACCCGACCTTCACCTCTGCCACAGCTTGCTGTCTAATGTGAAGTGCGCCAGAATGCTTCGTGGTTTGGATTTCATGTTAAAACTGTAAGTTACCTATACCCGGAAGGATTACTGGGTTAGGTTAAAGCGGCCACAATAGGGATGGAAAGCGCAACCAATAAATAAAACCTGTCACTCAGGTCATTACGACCATACAAGCCTTTATAAAGGATGATCTGTCCTAGGGGAAGGTAGAGAGTTTCACCATCTTTAAGCGGACAGTTGAAGCTTTATGCAAACATGTTTTGATATTTTGCTTGTATAACGTCTAAATTTTTGAAACGAGAGATTTGGAGCAACCGAGCATTGCCCTAAGCCATTCTGTAAGCCGCAATCAGGACACATGGTAAGCTGTGACCAAGATTTGAACCAGGATCCGTGGTACCACCTGGTATTGGTAGCGCTTTTACACGCTCGTCCAAACTGCCAGATGGCAATCCTAAATTCAGTCAGCCATGTTACCTGTGTTGTTTCTAGGGTTCCGCACTCGGAAGGAAACGGATCCCTGTTGTAGTTGCTCCAATGTCCATTAATCACAGGACAGTTTGTACTTAAAAAGCTAAATATGTCAGAACGAAGAAGTGCGATAAACATTCCATGACAAATTCCTTTACAGGCTTAAACAAGAGAAGTGTTGAATTCCCATCCTCTGAGGACACTGAGTGATCTGAAAATGATGTACAGAGAATCGCTAATTTTTTATGTGAAACACGCATTGGGGGTAGGTCCGACTCGTTTGTCGTGACGTCATGCCCCCTCTCCGCCGTCGCTCTCTTTCCTTTTGTTTTCATAAGAACACTGCCGAAGTGCTTAAAGGTTTTAAATCAGTGACGTTATTATAACCGGAATGACGATTTAAGCTTTTAACATGAAAGAAGAATTGATCAATCAATTTTATCTTTACGAGAAGAATTTAAAAGTTTGTTCTTGAATAGATTTAATACTTTGTAAGAAATAATTAACAATTTCATTACATCGAGAGTTGAGTTGACAATATTAACTTTAAACTGAATAGGTCTCAAAAAACATGCTTCAAGTTTGAAAGATTCTACTTTTTATTATTTTCAGAAATATGGCTTTCTAATGAAAAATACGTTCAACAACCTAATTTCGATTGCACAATAAAATTTAAATGGGTAAATGTTAGAGCTGCGAAAGTTGTAATATTTTTATTTTTTTTTTTTTTGCTGTCGTCAGTCTTTAGACTGGTTTGATGCAATTCCTCCATCCCTTCCTATCCTGTGCTAACCTCTTCATTTCTACATACCCCTTACAACCCACGTCCTCAATTATCTGCTTCATATATTCTAATCTCTGTCTTACCTCTACAGTTCTTACCTTCGACTGTTCCCTCCACTAACAAATTAACCAATCCAGCATGTCTCAAAATATGACCTACCAGCCTGTCTCTTCTTTCCTGTAAGCTTCTTCCATAAACTTCTTTTCTCACCCATCATTTCCAAAACTCGTTCATTTCTTACTTTGTCTGTCCACCTTAATTTTCAGCATTCTTCTGTAGCACCACATTTCAAATGCTTCAAGTTTCTTTCTTTCCGGTATTCCTAAAGTCCATGTTTCGCTACCGTAAAGTGCTGTGCTCCACACATAGAGTTTTAAAAAGTTCTTTCTAATTCCTAGATCAATATTTGAAACTAAAAGGTTTCTCTTTTTCATGAAGGCTCTTTTTGCTAGTGCTATTCTGCTTTTAACATCATTCCTGCTTCGGCCATCGGTTGTAATTTTGCTTCCCAAGTAACAGAACTCACTCACTTCTCCTATTGCATCCGATCCTATTTTTATATTTAATCTGCTAGTATTGGTATCATTTCTGCTACATTTCATCACTTTTGTCTTACTTTGATTTATATTCAGTCCAAAATCTTCCTTCAGTATTTTGTTCATGCCATTCAAGTAACTTCTCAATATCCTCAGCCCTCTCTGCTAACAAGACAATGTCATCAGCAAATCGTAGCATACTGATTTTTTCTCCCTGAAAACTTATGCCACATGGAAATTTTTCTTTGACTTTCTTCATTGCTTCTTCTACATACAAGTTGAATATTAACGGGGATAGACTACAACCTTGTCTCACACCCTTTTTAACTGATGCATGTCTCTCGTGATTCTCTACTTTTATTACAGCCACTTGATTCTTATATAGTTTATAGAGTATTCTTCTATCTCGATACTTTAGACCTGACTTCTTTAAAAATTTTGAACATCTTGTCCCACCTAACATTATCAAAAGCTTTTTCTAAATCAACAAATGCCATAAAAGTATCTTTGTTTTTCTTGATCCGCCCTTCAAGTATTAATCTTAAAGACAGAATTGCTTCCCTTGTACCGCGATTTTTCCTAAACCCAAACTGATCTTCACCTACTATCTCTTCTACTACCCTTTCCATCCTTCTGTATATTATTCTGGTCAGTAATTTTGAAGCAATGTGATGTTAGACTAATGGTGCGATAATTCTCACATTTGTCGGCTTGTGCTTTCTTTGGAAGTGTGAAGATGATATTTTTATTAAAATCAGTTGGAATTTCTCCTGTTTCATAACTTTTTGATATCAGCTTGAATAATCTTTCGATTCCTTCCTCTCCTAGAGGATTTAAGAAGTTCTGCAGGGATCTCATCAATTCCAACTGCCTTATTTGCTTTCAAGTCATTCAGAGCTTTATTAAATTCTGTCCTCAAAACAGGATCTCCTAAGTCATCAATGTCGACATCAGCCTTCCTTTTCCAATACACTATTGTTCAAGTCGTCCCCACCATACAGTTTCTCAATGTATTCCTTCCATCGGTTAGCTCTATCTTCTGAGCTTAAAAGAGGTTTCCCATCGGCAGTTTTAATGTTCATACCTCTTTTCTTCATTTCTCCAAAATTCTGTTTGATCTTTCTATATGCAACATCTACTTTACCTACGACCATTTCCTTTTCTACTTCTTCACACTTTTCTTGTAGCCATTTTTCTTTTGCTATTTTGCATTTCCTATTTATTTGATTTCTAATTGCCTGTACTGCTCTCTTCCTGCTTCATCCTGAGCATTTTTGTACCTTCTCCTCTGATCCATCAGCTCCAAAATTTCTTCTGTGATCCAAGGTTTTCGGGCAGCTTGTTCCCTAAAGCCTAATGTTTCTTTGCCAGCTTTCATTATTTTCGGTCTTTAATGCATTCCATTCGTCCTCGGTTGAGCTCCTTTCACAGTTAATTCTTAGACCTAAGTCTACCATTTCTGCAAATTTTTCTCTTGTGCTAGATTGTTTCAGTTTATTCACTTCCAGTCTGTTCTGCTTATGCTGCTTCCTTATTCGCTTGAATTTCAGCCTGCACTTCATTACTTATCAAATTATGGTCCGAGTCTATGTCTGCTCCGGGGTACAGCTTTACAGTCTAGAACTTGATTCCTGAATCTCTGTTTGACCATGATATAATCTAGCTGATATCTGCCTGTATCCCCAGGACGTTTCCAGGTGTATATTCTTCTTGCATGGTTCTTAAACAGTGTGTTCGCCACTACTAGCTTATATCTTTCACAAAATTCTAGCAACCTGCTTCCTCGCTCATTTCTGTTCTCCTAGACCAAAACTTCCTACAGTATTCCCCTCTTTCCTTCTCCCACTATTGCATGCCAATCACCCATGATTATTAGATTTTCCTCCCCTTTCACATATTGGATTAATTCTTCAATTTCAGCGTATATTTCTTCGTCATCTTCCTGTGACGTTGGCATATATACTTGTACTAATGTTGTTGGGACGGGCTTAGTTTCTAACCTCATCAAAATAATCCTGTCACTAAACTGTTCATAATAACTCACCCGTTTCCCTACTTTCTTGTTCATTACAAAATCCTACACCAGTGACTCCATTGACAGCTTGTGTGCTAATTATCCTGTGTTCCCCAGACCAGAAATCCTGTGCGTCCTTCCATTTAATCTCACTAATCCCAACAGCATCTAACTTAAGTTGTTCCATCTCCCTTTTTAAGTTTTCTAACCTACCTGCCCTATTCAGACTTCTAACATTCCACGCTCCGACTCGTAGAATGTTTCTATCCTTCTGATGACTCCTCCCTGAGCAGTCCCCACCCTGAGATCCGATTGGGGGACTATTTTACCTCCGGATATTTTACCCAGGAAGAAGCCATCATGATATATGTAATTTGAGAGGATTACATGTCCCTCGGGATACCCTTTGGGTCTTAATGCAGTGGTTTCCCGTTGCCTTCTGCATCCCATGCCGTTGATCATTTCTGATTCATCCGCCTTTAGGGGCCGTTTCCAACCCCAAGGGCAAGAGGGTGCCCTCAACCGCTCCCCGCTCTTCCGCCCTCCTTTCGGAGGCCGTTGGCAAGCAGTGGGTGACTCCTTATACCGGGAATCTTTCAGTCGCCAGAGCCTCGTCCGTGCAAACAGGGTGCACCACGTGAAGGACGAGGTTGACATTTGGTTGGAAAAGACTAGTATAGTCTCTCCCAAACCCTTACACCCCGTTGTAATATATCAAAACAAAAATATAGCCCGAATCACTACGCTGAATATAGAACCTACAATACGAAACGTTCGTGAACTTAATGTTACCCAAGCAGTTATTGGTGATATATGTGCTTCTGAAGTTAAAATGAATGATGGGAGATAATTCCTTGTGGTTGTTGTGTATATTTCACAAAATCAAAGAGTCAAAGAAATCATAAAACTTTTACACCGAAGGTTCAAAGAGTTTAGGATATAATTTACACGAACTTCAGATAATTTTAGCAGGAGATTTTAATGTTAATTTTGCAACAAACGATTCAAAACTCTTTGACAACAATCCTTGAGCAAAAATTTGATTTTAAAATCAATAATAAGCCAATTGAACCTACAACTATCAATGCCGTGTTTTCAAGATACCTCGATAATTTTTACGTCTAATGCTTTTGTTACATACTTCAGTTACCATCGGCCGATCATTTTTTTAATACCGTCTAATACACGTTCAAAAGCTACTTTCACAGAAGATGCATCGAACAATATTCCGTAAACTGCACTATAAAAAATTATACATTAAAAATATATTTTTTATATTTCTGTTTATATTCTGCATATATTATTATAATAATAAAAATATATTTATTTTGCTAATTAAACTCTATGTTTTTATTTATTTCACTCCATATTTATTTATTGGTTTTCTCAAATTATAAACTCTTTCAATAACCATCCATTTAGACGTTTCACATCTTCCGGGAGTCCCGTGACGGCTACAGTTTTCCTTTTTTTAAGCTGAAAGTTATGATGCACAGATAGTCGATAAAATATCAGCTTATTTGGAAAACTGAATCACTTCTTTCCTTCGAGAACGTATACCGCGTTTACCGCCACTGTGTCTTCTGTTTTAAACGGTGAGAATAATACAATTACAAACCAATTTTACTAATTTTACCTATGAACTCTCAGATTAAATTTGAAAATTGGCAATTGATTTATAAAAGGAGAGTGTGATCCGAAATTCTCCAAGACGATGCTCAACTTTGTTTGAATTTTTTTTATTGAATTTGATGTTCTTTTTTGCTTTGGCTTATAACGACATGTACATTTCAGCAATTTGTTCCACGAAAATACGGCCAAACTTTAAAACGAAATGTAACTTCAGTGCCAATTCGTTGATGTGATATTTTTACAAGAGGCGAAAAAAGTTGTACTTTAAATCATTTTATAAATGAGTTGCATTGTTGTTCTTTAATAAAAATTCATTTTTGTTAATCAGTTGGCGAAAAATAGATGGCAACAGCTATAGATATTTGGAAAACTCTCTCTGTATATATGGTGCGGGCGTTGAGACGCCAACACCGTACAACGGGACCAGATTAGAGTACTGTTTTTAGGCGGTTTTTCCGCAGTCACCTAGTCGAATGCTGGGACGGCCCCAATCTCCGCCTCAAAAACTACACATTTTCGTATATGCACATCTGATAGAAAAAAATGTACATAAATCACAGACAGATGGTAATACTTTTGCTCCAGGAACTTGAAATCCCTGGTTCTAACTGCCAGTGGAAACATTGGACAAATTCTTAATTTCAAGCCATGCTGAGAACCAATGCCTTGTTTGATCCAATAAGGTACATTCCCAAATAATAATAGTAATATATATTTTATAAAACAGTGCGTATACTAAACAATACTTAACGGAAATCACACCTATACATTTAGCAAACCAGAAAGAAAGCGAAGGTAAACATTAAAAAATTTGTGCTAGATGTTAAACAATAAGAGAAACATTAAAAAAAGACATTAACATGTTCTTGAAACGATAGGAGCTTTTTTGTTTTTTTTTTATGGCTTTACGCCTCGTCGACATCGAGGTCAATAGAGGCGGGATAGGAGTGGGGGTAAGGAACGGGAAGGAATTAGACCATGGCCTATGGAAGGAAGCATCCCAGCAGTCGCCTGGGGTGATGGAAAACTCAAATCTGGCTTCCCGGACGGGAATTCGAAATCGCGTCCTCCCGAGGCCAGAGCGTTATCGTTCAAACACCACGCTCGGTGAAACGATAGGTAAAAGAGTTAAAAGTACGATTATCACATTACAAAAAGAACATGTCGGAGACATATCACATTTTGAGTAATACAGGATTCATTAATTTGCCAATGGAGGGTTCATTGATAGGGAAAACTGTAAAGGGAAACAAAGTGGAGATAACGAGATAGACACAGGACAGCAAAAATTTGAGAACTGGAAACTAGCTGACAAATGGGGAAAAATAAGACTGAAGAGTGAAGCGACATGTACGAAAATTACACAGGACATTAATGTTGGAGTTAATTCAACGAAACCAGTCATACCTTCAGAAACCACAGATTCCTGTTTACCGCTGCGATGTATATGGGGCATTAGTTTCTGCCTTAAACCTGTGGTACCATTCGTAAGCGTTCGTATCGTTGTGAAAAGCTATGGTAACATGCCCTGAAAGGCGACTGCTTGATATCGCCAGTAAAACAAGTCTGAATGAGACTGTTATTTAAATGAATTTCTAGGTCTTAAGAAGAACGCATCTAGACGTCTCCGCTTAGAGGTCGATCGATAACGTTGACGCCCCCCGCTTGGAAGCAACCAGGGTTGATTCCTCATCCAGCAAATCTGCGCCTAACATTCGGGCCTGGCAGTAAGGAGGATGCAAGTTCGAATCTTCATACGGCAATTCAGATTTCGATTTTCCGTTAATTCGTGAAATCAATCCAGACGAATGCTGTATGGTTCCTTTAAAAGGCCATGACCAAATTCCTTTCCTTGTCCCAATCCTCTCCGGCTATAATAACATCGAGCCGTAAATTTCTAATAAAAAACTTTAATTACCTTTGCTCATTTCCTTTCCGTCCCTCGTCAACATTCCTATCCCGTCTCTAATTACATCGATGTCTACGATTTATTTATTTTCTGCCGGACTCCCAAACCCCTGTATCGTGAAAATTTGTATTATTCTGAAACCAGGAGCTATGGAATGAAGTGTTCCGAATCATTTACTACTAGGGCAGTATGGTGGTACAGTGGTTATTGTGCCTGATTGCGTTTCTAAGAGATCCCAGTTTGGATGGAATTTTTACAGGCTCTTAAACCTATCTTCTGGCAAATATCTGTTTTATTCATGTATAGTATACTAAGACGATATGTGGATCGGATTCCACACTAGACCTTAGATCCCATCCACCCAGTAGGAGTGTCGCGTTATACTAGGTTTGTCACGAAAGAGATGGAATGTGTGGATAAATCTGTCGCTAGGTCGTTAAAACCACATGAAACTCTGTTAAACCCTATTGGAGGATAGAGATGAACTGCGAGGTTTTCAAGAATCGCCAGTGTCCAAATGTTAGTTAGAAACATGCGTGGGTCAGGAGGTCTGGTGAAAGTTCGTTCGAAAGCTACATTTGTCGTGTGCATATAAGTAAAATCAAGGAATTCTTGTTTGAGAAGAGATTTCACATGATCATAAAACTCTTCTTTTGAGATTATCAGAAACACCATGACGGCGAGCATTTAAATCAGAATACTAATCGAACGCATTCGATAACAGTTTTATGTGGGAATCTGATTTCAAGTGCATAGTGTAGTTTCAATCCAGTTTGTTGTTCTGAGAAGTATGACAGTCAGTTTTCATGATTATGAGAATCGCAAGCTGGACTTACGTGTCACGCATAAAAATATTGTTATATCCGTCTTATAACGTTAAAACTGAGTAACACTGATTTTAATTATGACTAAAACTACAATTCAACAATCGCGCAGATAAATAGTTGAATTAGTGGTCAAAGATTTATTCGAATCTGCTTCGCATACCAAGTGTATAGTGATTTTGTAATTAGGGAACGTGCAAAAACTATGTGGCTCGGTCCGGGGGGAGGGAGGGAGGGTTGGCTGGAAGGCTACGCTGGGCTACGTGGGGGGAAGGGGGGGGGGGGTTCCGAGCCAGGCTACGTAGCTCTCCCTTAATAACATTTTTCACAGTTAAAATGGGAAACAGAACTCACAACAGCATGTGAATATTTATTTCCCTCCGTTAATTATGTCCGCATGTAATTTACTATAATCTGACAAGAGAAAACGGTACAAAATGTCTTCTGGAATCAAAAGGGAAAAAAGCTACGTGCTACGTGGGGGGGGGGGGGGAGGGGGAGGAGAGGCAAAAGTCACGTAGGTCTACGTGGGGGGTGGGGGGGAGGAGGGGGGTTCACAGGAGGCCAAAATGGAGCTAGGCCTACGTGGTTTATGCACGCTCCCATACGCTGAGGTGACAAAAGTCATGGAATAGCAATATGCAAATATATAGATGGCAGTATTGTTGCTTACAAATTGTATAAATGGTCAGTGCCTGGACAGGATTTTCATTTGTGGTCAAATGCTTCGTGTGAGAAGGTTGATTATGTGATTATGGCCACACGACGAGAATTAACGGATTTTGAACGCGGTATGCAAGTTGGAGCTAGACCCATGCGACATTTCATTTCGGAAATTGTTACGGAATTCATCATTCCGAGATCCACAGTGTCAAGAGTTTGCCGAGAATACCTAAATTCAGGCACAACCTCCCATCATGGACAACGCAGTGTTCGACCTCCAGTACTTAATGAGTGCGACCAGCGACGTCTGTGTTGACTTGTCAGTGTGAACAGATAAGCAACACTGCGTGAACTAACCACAGGAAGGAATGTGGGACGGCGAAATTTTGTTTTAATGGGCTATGGCAGCAGAAGACCGACTCGGGTGCCATTACTAACAGCACGACATCGCGAACTGCGGCGCTCCTAAGCTCGTGACCATTTCAGTTGGACCGTAGGCGACTGAAAAAAAGTGGCTTAGTCAGATGAGTCACGATTTTCAATTGGTAAGAGCTGATGGAAGGTTACGATTGTGGCGCAGATCCAATGAAGCCATGGACCCAAGTTGTCAACAAGGCATTGTGTAAGCTGGTGGTGGCTACATAATGGTGTGGGCTGTGTTTACATGGCGTTCAGCTACTGGGAGACCACTTGCAACCATTCATGGACTTCATGTAGCCAAACAATGATGGAATTTTCCAGGATGACAATGCGCCATATCACCGGGCCATAACTGTTTCTGATTGGTTTTAAGAACATTCGGGAAAATTCAAGTGGATGATTTGGCCACCGCGATCGCCCGACATGAATCCCATCGAACATTTATGGGACATAATCGAGAGATCAGTTCGTGCACAAAATCCTCCACCGGGAACACTTTCGGAATTATGGACGTCTATAGAGGCTGTATGGCTCAATATTTCTCCAGAGGACTTCCAACGACTCGTGGAGTCTATGTCACGTCGAGTTGCTGCACTTCGCCGGGCAAACGGAGTAGCGACACGCTATTAGCAGGGTATCCCATGACTTTTGTCACCTCAGTGTATTAGCAAATCTAGCAGCTACACAGTTGGTCTTCCGCAACCGTCACGCCAGGAAGTGCCCTCTGTGTTTAGTTTAATTTAAAGTGTGTAGATAGCTTTTGTTCAATCTTTGCTTATTTAACAGTGCCAATAGACAGTTGGTCTTCAGCACCCGTCACGCCAGGAAGTACGCTCTGTGTTTAGTTTAATTTAAAGTGTGTAGATAGCTTTTGTTCAATCTTTGCTTATTTAACAGTGCCAATAGACAGTTGGTCTTCAGCACCCGTCACGCCAGGAAGTACGCTCTGTGTTTAGTTTAATTTAAAGTGTGTAGATATCTTTTGTTTAATTTTTGCTTATTTAACAGCGCCAGTAGACAGTTGGTCTTCAGCAACCGTCACGCTAGGAAGTGCCTTCTGTGATTAGTTTAATTTAAAGTGTGTAGATAGCTTTTGTCCATCTTTGCTTATTTGTTTAACAGCGCCAATAGTCAGTTGGTCATCTGTAACCGTTACGCGAGGAAGTCCTTCTTTGTTAATTTAGGTTTTTTTCCCAGTCGTGTCTATCGGTTGTTTGTAAGTAGTGAACAGTTTATTTGGATCACTCGGTTAGTTCATCTTTCATCTTCTCCGTAGCTTTTGTTTAGAAATAATATGTGTAGGGACTGTGATTGCTGTGTGCAGGCGCGGGCTGAGGTGGCTGATCTTCGCGCTCAGCTTGCAGCTTTGCTAACGAAAGTTACAAGGCTGGAAGCTGCCGTAGGCGACTGCAGCAGATGTGCTATGGGAGACTCCGCTGAAGCTAGTGCTATCGCAGGTTCTCCTGTTCCCAGCATCGTACCTGTAGTCCAGGCTGAGACCTTGGAGCCTGTGCGGCGGTCACCTGACGGTGTCTGGCGTGTGGTTTCCGGGCGTCGACGCCACATGCGGGGGCAGTTATGCAAGTCTGAATCCCAGGAGGACATGCTTGTACCACTGTCCAACAGGTTTGATGTATTTTCTGGTTCTGGTTCAGATCCACAATCGTCAAACATTAAGTTGCCAGCCCCCCTGCCCGCAAGGCCTGAGCGACCACAGAAGGGGATTTTGGTTATAGGTAGCTCCAACGTTAGGCGTTTTATTGAACCCCTTAGGGACATGGCGAATAGGTCTGCAATGAAGTCCAGTGTCAATTCATTGTGTATTCCGGGAGGTCTGATCCAAGATGTGGATCAGGCCATCCCGGATGCCATTGATCGGACGAGGTGTAGCCAGCTGCGGATTGTAGCTCATGTCGGCACCAACGATGCTTGCCGCCTGGGGTCAGGGACTATCCTCTCTTCCTTCCGGCGGCTTGCTCAAAGGGTGAGCTCTGTGGTTGATGACCGCAAGATTTCGGCTGAGTTAACTATCTGCAGCATTGTCGATAGAACCGACTGTGGACCTCTGGTTCAGAGCCGAGTCGAGGGTCTAAACCAGAGACTGCGGCGTTTCTGCGATAATCATGGATGCATATTCCTAGATCTTCGCCATGGTGTCGAGACGTGTAGGGTTCCCTTGGATGGATCAGGAGTGCACTACACACGTGAATCGGCTACACGGGTGGCAGGGGTCGTGTGGAGTGCATTGGGGGATTTTTTAGGCTGAGGCAGGAAGACCCGAAACTGGGATCACAGTTACGGGCAGCCCAATCAAATTCGGCACCATATGTTAGGAGTAGCGTAAATCAGTCTCGACCATTAAAAGTACTCGTTATTAACTGTAGAAGTGTTTGTAATAAGCAGCCTGAGCTTGAAAGCATTATTAGTAGTACAGAAGCAGATATTGTGTTAGGTACTGAAAGCTGGTTAAAACCGGATATAAGTTCAGCAGAAATATTTAACGATAGAATGAATGTTTTCCGTAAGGATAGGTTGAACTCCAATGGAGGCGGTGTATTTATAGCTGTTAGTAAACACCTGTCGTGTAGCGAAATAAATATCAATACGGTCTGTGAAATCCTATGGATTAAACTAAAAGTAGCTAGGACAAAACTTGTATTAGGGTCTTTCTATCGTCCTCCAGATGCAGATGTATCTATTGTTGAGGCCTTAAGAACTAATGTAAGTAATATAGCTCGTCAATTTCCAGATCATTCAATAATCCTAGGAGGTGACTTCAACTTTACGTATATCGACTGGAATAATTATGTCCACGTTACTGGTGGTCGGGATAAAAAATCCTGTGAAATTATTCTTGACATTTTCTCAGATCTTAATCTTGAGCAGCTCGTCACTGAACCAACACGGTGCCACAACGATAACGAAAACATTTTAGATATTCTCGTTACGAATAGGCCTGAGTTATTCACGGACATTTCTACCACCATGGGAATAAGTGATCATACAGCTGTAATTGCTACAGTAAAATTAATAGACGCGCGCAAAAAGAAAAAAGAAAGGGTCGTTTACAGGTTTGAAAAGGCCCCAAAGGAGAGTTTAAGAACGTTTTTGAGGGATAATTACATTACCTTTATAGAAGGAAGAGGCTCGGTTGAAGAGATGTGGCTTCGATTCATGTATATAGTCAGGGAAGGTATGGACTTACATATACCGAAAAGGCTTTTGACTCTGCACCACATAACCGCCTTTTGGCGAAGATTCGAGCGTACGGTATATCTGATCAGATCTGCGAATGGATATGCGATTTTCTAACTGGTCGGTCGCAGTATGTCGTTGTTGACGGGGAAGCCTCTTCAAAGCTAGATGTTACTTCGGGCGTTCCTCAAGGAAGTGTAATAGGACCACATCGTTTCTTAATTTTTATAAACGATCTCGGTGACAACGTTAATTGCAGGATGCGATTTTTTGCTGATGATGCACTTATTTATAGGGAAGTGGCGTGCTCTGACGATTGCTTAGAAATACAGCGCGATCTGGATGTTATTTCGGAATGGTGCCGTAAATGGCAGCTTACACTTAACTGTAAAAAGTGCAAGGCAATGCAAATCAGTAATAAAAAGACCCCGTTTGCTCACGAGTACAAAGTTAACAATTCAGTTGTTGACACGGTCGATTCCCTGAAGTATCTAGGCGTAACAGTACAAAGCAACATGAAATGGCACTTGCACATTACTTCCGTCGTAGGCAAAGCTAATTCTAAACTACGTTTTATAGGTCGTATTTTGAGAAGCTGCAATGCTCATACAAAGGAAATAGCGTACAAAACACTAGTGCGTCCGCATTTGGAATACTGTTGTGCAATTTGGGATCCGTATCGCAAGGGATTGATTGACACGTTAGAGAAAGTACAGAGGAGAGCCGCTCGATTCGTGACCGCTAGTTACAGTCCATATGTAAGTGTGACAGAGCTGATACGTGGGTTAGGCTGGGATTGCTTGGCGGACAGACGACGTCGTTTTCGTTTAAATTTGTTGGAGAATATGCGAAAATCTCTAATTTACGAGTGCAACGAAATACTTCTTCCGCCAACCTATTTAGGTCCCAATGACAGAAGGGATAAGATTCAAGAGATAAGATGCCGTACTGATACATTTATGTATTCTTTCTTTCCTCGTTCTGTTCGGGATTGGAATACTCTAAAATAGGATTGGTGCTTAGCACACTCTGCCACCCACAGTAATTGTGAATTGCAGAGTATAGATGTAGATGTAGATTACTATAGCCCAGTTTAATTCACCTAAGACACAGCTCCTTTTGTTGTATCTGGATTTTAATCTGAATCAGTTGTTATTCACGTTCAACGTACCGCTGACTGACAGCGTACCAATAACCACGAGTTCTGTTTTTAAAGCAGTTCGGGCATACATCTAAAAGAATAATGTTGTGGCTGTCAAATTTCGTAATTTACAAAGCGTATGTTGGTTCCTCCTATTTACAATGTATCATTTACACCGAAAAGCCATAGAAACTGGTACACCTGCCTAATATCGTATAGGGCCCCCGCGAGCAAGCAGAAGTGCTGCAACACGACGTGGCATGAACTCGACTAATGTCTGAAGAAGTACTGGACAGAATTGACACCAGGCATCCTGCAGGGCTGTCCATAAATGCGTAAGAGTACGAGGCGTTGGAGATCTCTTCTGAACGGCACGTTGCAAGCATGGAGCAAAGAAACTATCTCCATGGCTGCAAGGCATGCCAGATATGCTCTATAATGTTCATATTTGGGGAGTTTGTTGGCCAGCGGAATTGCTTAAACTCAGAAGAGTGTTCCTAGACCCACTCTGTAGCAATTCTGGACGTGTGAGGTGTCGCATTGTTCTGCTGGAATTGCCCAAGTCCGTCGAAATGCACAATAGAAATCAAACTATGCAGGTGATCATCCAAAATGCGTACATACGTGTCACCTGTCAAAGTCGTATCTAGACGTATCAGGGGTCCCATGTCACTCCAACTGCAAACTCCCCGCACCATTCCAGAGCCTCCTTCAGCTTGAACATTCCCCTGCTGACATGCAGGAACCATGAATTCATCAGTTTGTCTTTAACGAGTTTCACTCCAACTCTCTCTCTAAGAGTCTCACAGAAAACCCAAAGAAATTTTGGTCGTATGTACGAAAAGTTAATTGTACCAACTTCAATATTCCAGCACTAATTCGTGAAGGTTCCGAGGTTAATGAAAGCCGCGATAAAGCTAACGTACTAAATACTGTATTCAAAAATTCATTTACAAATGAACATAAGGATAGTATTCCCGTTTTCTCACGCCGTGGCGAGTCGGTGATGGAATCATTACGAATAGATTCTGCAGGTATCGTTAAACAATTAGAGCTCCTGAAGTGGGGGAAAGCACCGGGCCCGGATGGAATTCCAGTAAGAGTATTTTCAGAATATGCGACGGAAATCGGGCCATTTCTGTCCGATATATTCAGTAAATCTTTAGAAGAGCGAAAAGTACCTTCAGACTGGAAAATCGCGCAAGTAACTCCGATTTTCGAAAAAGGTGATCGAAGTGATCCTGGGAACTATCGTCCCATATCTATAACATTTGTTTGTAGTAGAGTTATATGCTCAAACATTATGAATTTTCTAGATGATAATAATTTGCTTACAACAAATCAACACGGATTTCGGAAGAAAAGATCATGTGAAACACAGCTGGAGTAGTGTGGATTTGCCGCAACAGGCCCAAAGCCCCCTAGCGGCGAATTCGGAACTAAAGTTAGCCACGCCACCATTGTAACCTGACACCATCCCGCTGACCTTGAAACCTGCAGGTGTTCCTTCCGTGTAACCTGGCACCTTTTGCAGGTGCAAACCTGTTGTAACCTGATACGCTACCGCCGACCTTGAATTCGAAACCGCGGGCAGGTACAAACCTGTTGTAATCTGATACCCTGCCTCTGACCTTGAATTCGAAACCCCTCGCCGTCAAGGTTTGTAATCGATACGCCGCGCAAGAAACCGGTTTGTAGAGCGGGCGGGCAGGTACAAACCTGTTTTTGTAGAGCGGGCGGGTGAACAAAAACCGGTTCTCGCTACCTGGGGATGGCCACATGTTTGAACACCTGCCTTCCCTAGCACCAGCTGCCCTTGGTGTTATTTTTGTTAGGCCACTTGAGTGACCCCAACCACACCAGGTGTGTCGCGCCAGCTCCGGTTTGGAATCGATACGCCGCGCAAGAAACCGGTTTGTAGAGCGGGCGGGCAGGTACAAACCTGTTGTAACCTAATACCCCGCGCCGAGAACCAGTTTTTGTAGAGCGGGCGGGTGAACAAAAACCGGTTCTCGCTACCTGGGGATGGCCACTTGTTTGAACACCTGCCTTCCCTAGCACCAGCTGCTCTTGGTGTCCAGCTGCCCTTGAGATATGAATGGCAGGCAAATGGATTGCAAGAAAATGTACTCTGCTACTTTTGTCGTTCTGTGAGGTATGAGAATTCTGCGGTATGAACAGAGAAGTTCACCGGAATAGCATTGCCATGCTCGAAGCTTGTGGACTACGCGTTTCTACCGAGAGTGGTGGTGTAACGGTTAGCGTTCTCGCCTCGCATTCAGGAGGACGGCGGTTCGAATCCCCGTCCGGGCATCCAGATTTGGGTTTTCCATGGTTTCCCAAATCACTCCAGGCAAATGCCAAAGACAAAACTCGTCAAGAACGCAGACAAGATATGAATGGCAGGCAAATGGATTGCAAGAAAATGTACTCTGCTGCTTTTGTCGTTCTGTGAGGTATGAGAATTCTGCGGTATGAACAGAGAAGTTCGCCGGAATAGCATTGCCATGCTCGAAGCTTGTGGACTACGCGTTTCTACTGAGAGTGGTGGTGTAACGGTTAACGCTCTGGCCTCGCATTCGGGGAGGACGTAGTTTCGAATCTCCGTCCGGGCATCCAGATTTGGGTTTTCCATGGTTTCCCCAAATCACTCCAGGCAAATGGCGTAATGCTTACTTCACAAAGGCCACGGCCGAATCCTGTTCCTTGACCTCCATCCTTTCCCGCCTCTAATAACCTCGACGTCGACGAGGCGTAAAGCCAAAAAAAAAAACAACTTATTCACCGAACAATCTTGAAGGTACACCATTTACCACGCGATTTCTACTGAAGCGACCAAGACTTACTAACTGCGATAAGTTCGGCGAAAGACGTTTGTGACGGCGAGTGTTTTGGACAAAGTTTTGTGCATATTCTTACGACTCAGACCGAGCGTGGTGGGTGAGCGGTTAACTCTCTGGCCTCGCTTTCGGGAGGACGCGGGTTCGAATCCCCGTCCAGGCATCCATCGCGCGCTAGTGAGAACAAACAACTATCTGCGCATGCGAAGTAAATAAATATGGAGTCACGTTTATAGTGCGATACACTGAATGTCAATTGTGGATAGGAACGGAGCTCAGTTTCCTTATTTCACCTGTATAATGTTGTGGAAAAGCCTTGTAAAATCGAAGGGTGTTATGCCTCTTCAGTCGTCTCTCATCGTGAACTTTACAGGCGACAGAGGATTGAACGAAGGAACGGGGGAGAATTCGACTATGGTCCTTTGTGGGAACCATCCCGGCATTCACCTCAAGCGGTTGCGGAAAAACCTTGTAAAATCGAAACATGGTTGACCGGGCAAAACCGCATCGTCCTAAGTTCCAGACCAGTACAACCTGTATCAACCCAATTGTGGATAGGAACGGAGCTCCATTACCTTATTTCACATGTCTAATGTTGCTGGCTGCAACGTTGTATGACAGATCAATTTTGATACGGAGGTGGGTAAAGAACGTGCTTGAAGTGTGTAACCTATATGTAAGCAACCAGGTTAGTAAGGATATCACCCGAAAAATTAATGCTATGGAAAAGCCTTTTTTTTCTGGCTTCACCTCGTTGACATCAAAATCGTTAGAAGTGGGAAAGGACCGGGGTGCAAGTAACTGGAAGAAATTCGGCAGGGACCTTTTGAACAAACCAAGGCGAAAATTCAGATGTGGGTGCCCGGACAAGGATTCGAAACCGCATCTTCCCGAATGCGAATCTCATGTGTATTAGTGTCAGGCCACGAACTAAGGTATCACCATCGTAAGTGGATAAATTATTAGCGTACCAGTATGGCTTTACACCTCGTCAACATCGACATCATTAGAGGCGGGAAAGGATTGATGCAGGGAACGGTCACCTGGAGTGAGCTCAGACGGAGATTCCAACCAGCGCCCTTCTGAATGCATGGTCAGAGCGTTAACACTCACCCACCACGCTCGATAATTTTCGTGGACAATACTGAAAAATATCTATTCTGAGAAGTAATTTTTTGCATGGTGCTTCGATAATTATGAAATTTCCAAACATCTGAAGTGACTGGTCACGCAGATATTGCTGCTACCAGAGACACAGGGAAATAGTGTGAACTTTGACAAAACATCATTAGCTGGGACGCTGCATGGTAAAGAACGTGCTTGAAGTGTGTAACTTATATGTAAGCAACCAGGTTAGTATGGATATCACCCGAAAAATTAATGCTATGGAAAAGCCTTTTTTTTTCTGGCTTCACCTCGTTGACGTCAAAATCGTTAGAAGTGGGAAAGGACCGGGGAGCAAGTAACTGGAAGAAATTCGGCAGTGACCTTCTGAACAAACAAAGGCGAAAATTCAGATGTGGGTGCCCGGATAAGGATTCGAAACCGCATCTTCCCGAATGCGAATCTCATGTGTATTAGTGTCAGGCTACGAACTAAGGGATCACCATCGTAAGTGGATAAATTATTAGCGTACCAGTATGGCTTTACACCTCGTCAACATCGACATCATTAGAGGCGGGAAAGGATTGATGCAGGGAACGGTCACCTGGAGTGATTTGGGGAAACCATGGAAAACCAGAATATGGATGCTCAGACGGAGAATCGAACCAGCGCCCTTCTGAATGCATGGTCAGAGCGTTAACACTCACCCACCACGATCGGTAATTTTCGTGGACAATACTGAAAAATATCTATTCTGAGAAGTAATTTTTTTTGCATGGTGCTTCCATAATTATGAAATTTCCAACATCTGAAATGACTGGTTACGCAGATATTGCTGCTACCAGAGACACAGGGAAATAGTGTGAACTTTGACAAAAAATCTTTAGCTGGGACGCTGCACTGTTAGAGACTAATACAGTAACTCTAATCAACTACACAATCTTGCTACTTATCCCGTTTCTTTGGCAGAGGCATATTGCATACTGTACGGATATTGAGTGACCAAGACTTACTAACTGCGATAAGTTCGGCGAAAGACGTTTGTGACGGCGAGTGTTTTGGACAAAGTTTTGTGCATATTCTTACGGCTCAGACCGAGCGTGGTGGGTGAGCGGTTAACTCTCTGGCCTCACATTCGGGAGGACGCGGGTTCGAATCCCCGTCCAGGCATCCAGATTTGGGTTTCTAATGGTTTACCTAAATCATTCCAAGCGAATGCCGGGGTGTTTCCTTCAAAAAGGCGATGGCCGAATACCTTCCCGTTCCTTGTCTCCAGTCACATCCCGCCTCTAATGACCTCGACTTCGACGAGGCGTAAAGCCATAAGTAAAAAGAAAAAAAAATCTTAAGCCCAGTACGTTTTCCTTTACTTTAGAATTACCGTTAATATTTTCTATTGCAGAGACTAAATGCTGATCAGTTTATAAATGTGTTGTTTGGATTTCGTACGAATGGTACGCATAGTAATAGTAGTGTATATGTTCAGGCTAGCCATTATTATTAATCAATACAGTGAGAGACGAAGAAGGGAGAGAGAGAAACCTGGTGCTGGCCCATTCAGGCCACATTTCTTGTGGTATAAACTCGTAACCTTTTTCCGGAGCAGAGCCTTCGTGGGTGGATCCTCAAAAATTAGACCATACTTTAGGTATGTTTTCAACCGGTGTGAGAAACATCCACTTTATTCATAAATGGTTACAACAGCTATCCACATGCATAGAAAACCCTAATCCGTATGCCCAGATCGGGATTCACACCGGTATCCTCCTGAATGAGAGGCCAACAGTCTCGGTGAAATTAAAGGTGACAAAATTATAAGTTTTTTTTTAATTTAAAAGTGACATGTTCACAGCATCAGCTAATCGTTTCCACAGTTTGAATAGCTGTATGGTGCAAATTGAAATCGACGTTTCACGAAATACGTCTTATACCCTTTGCGTTTGACAAAATAGTCTTCAATTATAATGACAGCCTATATACCTCGTGTTGCTAAGTTTCGCTTCACACACGTTTAAAGTAGCATCAGAGTCCAGATTGGTGAACTATGGGATAAGCGGTCTTCCACAAACAGGATTTCACAGGTTTACAACCACCACCACTGGCCCCACAGTACGTGTCGTGATGTATCCCACATACAACAGGCTTACCCCCACCATCACCACCTCCTATAAACTCGTAACCTTTCTCCAAAGCAGAGCCTTCGTGGCTGGATCCTCAAAAAATCAGGGAATACTTTAGGTATGTTTTCAACTGGAGTGAGAAACATCCACTTCATTCATAAGTGGTTACAACAGTTATCCATTCAACCCACGTGCATAGAAAACCCTAATCCGATGCCCAGATCGGGATACACACCGGTATCCTCCTGAATGAGAGGCCAACAGTCTCGGTGAAATTAAAGGTGACAAAATTATAAGTGTTTGATTTAAAAGTGACATGTTCACAGCATCAGCTAATCGTTTCCACAATTTCAGTAACTATATGGTGCAAATTGAAATCGACGTTCACGAAATATGTCTTATACCCGTTGCGTTTGACAAAATAGTCTTCATTTATAATGACAACCTATATACCTCGTGTTGCTAAGTTTCGCTTCACGCACGTTTAAACTAGCATCAGTGGCCAGATTGGTGAACTATGGGACAAGCGGTCTTCCACAAACAGGATTTCTCAGGTTTACACCCACCACCACTCGCCCCACAGTACGTGTCGTGATGTACCCCACATACAACAGGCTTACCCCCACCATCACCACCTCCACCACAGCACGTGTCCTTCTTCCATGGACAGGACTGAACAGATTTACCCCCACCACCACTAGACCCTATTTAACGCCCCAACCACCTGCCAGCGTCAGTGTTTAGAAATGGCCCGCCCGATAATATTGTTCTCGTCGGTGTATCAGCTCAACGCTGGTGATTCAAAGCGTTTGACGATAGGTTTATCGTCCAAGCATGAATTTGAGCCAGTAGTGGTGCTCGAAAAAGTGGGGCACAGTACCAAAGTTATATTAACGTATGAAGAATGGAGAGTGCTGACTGAAGTATTGGATGTAGTGTCCGATTTGTTCAACACAGACAGCTCCCACACAGATGTTCCGATTGGTGATCACTCCGTCTCCTTCCGAATGGTGGCTGGGATAAAAACTGTATGTGTTTATCGCAATTCCTATCCTGCCAACTGTGTGTTCTTCAGAGAATCGACATGGCAAAACCTCCTTGACGTGCAGCCTGCAGTGACTGGAGCCTTGACCATCAAGAAGACGTGGTGCCCCCAAGTTGCAAGATATTACAAGGAGTTTGTGAACATTTTAGCCAATAAAGTGCTGCGTAGCTATCGGATGGCTAAGGTCCAAAAACTGATAAGTGTGCATATTAATAATGTTTATGTGACTCAAGTGACATATAGCCCCATTTCATCATTGGACTATACACTGCTTAGACATGAAATTATTGCATATAAAAATTTACTAGTATTGGATGATGTTAATAACATAGTAAATAAGAATTATGATCCTGGATATGATGTTTGTGGTACTACATGCATGTGAAAAGTATAAATAAATAAATAAATAACACATTGTACATGATTCACTTTGTTTTATTTTTACCCACCATCCAATAAAAAATCCTTTATCAAGTTATTTTTCATGAGTCCTTCATCACTTACTAGTCTTAAGACTCCAATCGTAATAGACACCAACACTCGATAAGACATAAATTTTGCCGGATATAAGTACTAAGTATGTGCCACTTTCCACGAATTTTATTAAAAAGGGTGAAAATGTGCAAAATAGATAAAAAAAATAATGAAAACCGACCAGTCAGAGAAATAGAACAAAGTATCGAACATTACAGGGAGCAAGAGAGAAGCATAATTTCGTGAAAAATATACAGTTTCAGTAAGAAGCATGAAAATCCTATAAATTCCCTTAAATTTCATGAAAATCGGTAAAAAAATGATTAAAATACGTAAAATATTTCCAAAATTACGTAATTTCCTTCCAAAACAAGATGTCGTTGGTTGACATGACAATTACACCTGCGTGCACCACAGAGTGCAGTGCCCAACTATATGATGTGTTTTCATTACTACACCTGGCTACAGAAAAGTGTCATATATGTACAAAAATGTATGTTTCGGCTGTAGTGAAGTTCCCTAGACAAACCTTCACGGCCCCCTCCAACACACACATCACATTACCGTCAGGGAGTGCAAAGGATGAAAACTACAGATGTTATCGATCAAAGGGGGCAAAGGTTAGGAAAACTATGTGATGAGTATTCACAACGCATACAATCTTCCAATCATGATAGGGTGAGCAAAGGATGAAAGCAAAATATGTGTGCATCACAGAACTGAATGTATTCGATCAAAGGTGCTGACATAACGTATCAGACACATTAACGCACACACAAGTCGTAATAAAACCACTATCATGAAGGTGGAATACGTTGCGTAAGTTCAGATTAATTCTTATTTTTGATAAAATTGGGAGTGCATGAGAAGCGATAACTTTATATATAATGAGGGTGGGGTGCACTAGAGGTTAACACGTAAGCTAAGACATAACATGCTGGGCCTGCCTTATGAAGGAATGAGGTGGGATAAGTTAGTGCAAGCTCAGGTTAACCTTTATTTTTTCATAAATTGAGAGCGCGTGTGATGGGAAATAGCGGTAACGAGGGTGCGATGCACTAGAGGTTAACCACAGTTTTGGGTTAAGAAACCATGACACCCTTACACTAATTGAGGTTATTGAGATTAACCGCAGTGTTGGGCTAAAAAACCATGAAACCCTTACAGTAATTGAGGTTATTGTGGATAATTTAGGTTAGGTGGGCCAGCATGTTACGTGTTAGCTTAGGTTAACGCGCTCGAGCGCGTTATCCTAAGCTAACACAATGTGGTGCACGCAGGTTTAATTGTCATGTCAACCAACGACATCTTGTTTTGGAAGGAAATTACGTAATTTTGGAAATATTTTACGTATTTTAATCATTTTTTTTACAGATTTTCATGAAATTTAAGGGAATTTATAGGATTTTCATGCTTCTTACTGAAACTGTATATTTTTCACGAAATTATGCTTCTCTCTTGCTCCCTGTAATGTTCGATACTTTGTTCTATTTCTCTGACTGGTTGGTTTTCATTATTTTTTTATCTATTTTGCACATTTTCACCCTTTTTAATAAAATTCGTGGAAAGTGGCACATACTTAGTACTTATATCCGGCAAAATTTATGTCTTATCGAGTGTTGGTGTATATTACGATTGGAGTCTTAAGACTAGTAAGTGATGAAGGACTCATGAAAAATAACTTGATAAAGGACTTTTTTATTGGATGGTGGGTAAAAATAAAACAAAGTGAATCATGTACAATGTGTTATTTATTTATACTTTTCACATGCATGTAGTACCACAAACATCATATCCAGGATCATAATTCTTATTTACTATGTTATTAACATCATCCAATACTAGTAAATTTTTATATGCAATAATTTCATGTCTAAGCAGTGTATAGTCCAATGATGAAATGGGGCTATATGTCACTTGAGTCACATAAACATTATTAATATGCACACTTATCAGTTTTTGGACCTTAGCCATCCGATAGCTACGCAGCACTTTATTGGCTAAAATGTTCACAAACTCCTTGTAATATCTTGCAACTTGGGGGCACCACGTCTTCTTGATGGTCAAGGCTCCAGTCACTGCAGGCTGCACGTCAAGGAGGTTTTGCCATGTCGATTCTCTGAAGAACACACAGTTGGCAGGATAGGAATTGCGATAAACACATACAGTTTTTATCCCAGCCACCATTCGGAAGGAGACGGAGTGATCACCAATCGGAACATCTGTGTGGGAGCTGTCTGTGTTGAACAAATCGGACACTACATCCAATACTTCAGTCAGCACTCTCCATTCTTCATACGTTAATATAACTTTGGTACTGTGCCCCACTTTTTCGAGCACCACTACTGGCTCAAATTCATGCTTGGACGATAAACCTATCGTCAAACGCTTTGAATCACCAGCGTTGAGCTGATACACCGACGAGAACAATATTATCGGGCGGGCCATTTCTAAACACTGACGCTGGCAGGTGGTTGGGGGCGTTAAATAGGGTCTAGTGGTGGTGGGGGTAAATCTGTTCAGTCCTGTCCATGGAAGAAGGACACGTGCTGTGGTGGAGGTGGTGATGGTGGGGGTAAGCCTGTTGTATGTGGGGTACATCACGACACGTACTGTGAGGCGAGTGGTGGTGGGTGTAAACCTGAGAAATCCTGTTTGTGGAAGACCGCTTGTCCCATAGTTCACCAATCTGGCCACTGATGCTAGTTTAAACGTGCGTGAAGCGAAACTTAGCAACACGAGGTATATAGGTTGTCATTATAAATGAAGACTATTTTGTCAAACGCAACGGGTATAAGACATATTTCGTGAAACGTCGATTTCAATTTGCACCATATAGTTACTGAAATTGTGGAAACGATTAGCTGATGCTGTGAACATGTCACTTTTAAATCAAACACTTATAATTTTGTCACCTTTAATTTCACCGAGACTGTTGGCCTCTCATTCAGGAGGATACCGGTGTGTATCCCCGATCTGGGCATCGGATTAGGGTTTTCTATGCATGTGGGTTGAATGGATAACTGTTGTAACCACTTATGAATGAAGTGGATGTTTCTCACTCCAGTTGAAAACATACCTAAAGTATTCCCTGATTTTTTGAGGATCCAGCCACGAAGGCTCTGCTTTGGAGAAAGGTTATGAGTTTATAGGAGGTGGTGATGGTGGGGGTAAGCCTGTTGTATGTGGGATACATCACGACACGTACTGTGGGGCCAGTGGTGGTGGTTGTAAACCTGTGAAATCCTGTTTGTGGAAGACCGCTTATCCCATAGTTCACCAATCTGGACTCTATGCTACTTTAAACGTGTGTGAAGCGAAACTTAGCAACACGAGGTATATAGGCTGTCATTATAATTGAAGACTATTTTGTCAAACGCAAAGGGTATAAGACGTATTTCGTGAAACGTCGATTTCAATTTGCACCATACAGCTATTCAAACTGTGGAAACGATTAGCTGATGCTGTGAACATGTCACTTTTAAATTAAAAAAAAACTTATAATTTTGTCACCTTTAATTTCACCGAGACTGTTGGCCTCTCATTCAGGAGGATACCGGTGTGAATCCCGATCTGGGCATACGGATTAGGGTTTTCTATGCATGTGGATAGCTGTTGTAACCATTTATGAATAACGTGGATGTTTCTCACACCGGTTGAAAACATACCTAAAGTATGGTCTAATTTTTGAGGATCCACCCACGAAGGCTCTGCTCCGGAAAAAGGTTACGAGTTTATACCACAAGAAATGTGGCCTGAATGGGCCAGCACCAGGTTTCTCTCTCTCCCTTCTTCGTCTCTCACTGTATTGATTAATAATAATATTAAAAAAAAATGCTAGCCTGAACATATACACTACTATTACTATGCGTACCATTCGTACAAAATCCAAACAGCACATTTATAAACTGATCAGCATTTAGTCTCTGCAATAGAAAATATTAACGGTAATTCTAAAGTAAAGGAAAACGTACTGGGCTTAAGATTTTTTTTTCTTTTTACTTATGGCTTTACGCCTCGTCGAAGTCGAGGTCATTAGAGGCGGGATGTGACTGGAGACAAGGAACGGGAAGGTATTCGGCCATCGCCTTTTTGAAGGAAACACCCCGGCATTCGCTTGGGATGATTTAGGTAAACCATTAGAAACCCAAATCTGGATGCCTGGACGGGGATTCGAACCCGCGTCCTCCCGAATGTGAGGCCAGAGAGTTAACCGCTCACCCACCACGCTCGGTCTGAGCCGTAAGAATATGCACAAAACTTTGTCCAAAACACTCGCCGTCACAAACGTCTTTCGCCGAACTTATCGCAGTTAGTAAGTCTTGGTCACTCAATATCCGTACAGTATGCAATATGCCTCTGCCAAAGAAACGGGATAAGTAGCAAGATTGTGT